>JAATOF010003809.1:0-11405 GCA_013170925.1 Podosphaera leucotricha | reverse complement strand
TAGTATTCAGAAGACGTTGCGTGAAGACTAGAGGTTCTACACCCCAGAACTATATACAAGAAAATATTCTATAGATTTCAAATCCCTAAGCCGATCGTTCCACGACGCATTACTTGTTAAATGAGTTAAATGAAATTAGTCCCATGACTCCGAACTCCCTGCATGACATCTCATCTTACTGCTCCTTACATGAGATACTAGCCTTTGAGACTAAGGATTCATCTCAGGAAGCAATGCACTAATCCGTGAAACGGGCGCCCTGTCCGAATATTTGGGCGCTCACTCTGTCGGGCAAAACCGTGTTGAACTTGGTACCAGAAGAGTAAGATCATCAGCAATTTTTTGGATGGTTTTGATAGTGTATTTTCGCAATAGTTATGCGAATAGGGTATTCTGGTGAAAGATATGCTTGACGGCGTTGCGACGATGATGGATAAGTAGGGCTCATTTTTGTTCGATGGAACTTGTTGGTACTTCATTGTATGTGCGGGGAAGAAATTTAGATATATAAGAGTAGAAAGTTAGAGGGTACGGTGGAACATTAATTCCACTGATGCTTCATGAGCCAAAAAGGCAGCAACCTCATCTCCAGGATTATCATTAGTAATTCTAAGGCCTTGAGATATTTTATATTAATGTCTCTAACAGACCCAGCTACTGCCCTTGCCTCTCTTGCCCAAAGGTCTATTTCATCCTTTGCGAGCTTTCTTCGCTTGCTTGCCGACTTTCCTAACTGGACAGCATTGTTAGGATGAGGAAGGGAGAAAGGTTTAGAGGAGAGATGAGAGTAAGGTCAATGAATATAGACGTTGCACTAATTCTCTACAACGTCGCAGGTGCCTATTTATACATGTCTCCGAGGCTAGCGCCGGAGAATTCCAGTGGTCCTCCGAGGACTCCCTAATCTTCCACTTCCAAGGAATAACAATTAACGCCAAAACACCCGATAACCACAAATAAGCACCCGCGGACATTAGCAACCGATCATCCCAGCAACCAACCCCCTCGAGTCGCAACCCTGACAAGCATCTCGCTCACGGGCACTGTCTGCAGCTCTTTTCTCACTTTCTTCGGACCTTTGCTGCCTTCTGACAGCCTTGTTAGACTCTGCTACTTTTCGAGCGTCCTGGATAGCTTTGATCTCATCAGGCGTGATAAGGTTATTTGGCATAGCTGTGTACCTCCGATTTGCTCTATTTGCCTGACGAGCACCAGAGATGTGTCGTAGTTTCCTATTCGAATTTTCTAGAATGCTAACTCGGCATTCTAACATCTGAAACCTGTTCTGCTTTTGTTTATCCAATGTTTGCCATCTCGCATTGGAATCTTCTTCTTGTCTTATTCGATTAAAAAGGTTTTGAGTGGCAATTATTTGAGATTCTGAGAGGAGCTCACTGGTTAATGTGACAAAGTTTTCTTCAGCGGGATCTAAATTCATTGGAACAGGGGGCGAGATGAATCGAGCTCTTCGGGCAGAATAGCTTGCTCTGTTTGAATGGGTCTCTAACACCGATCTAGGACTATCTGCCGGTTTAACGGAATTGGACCGGCAGCTCGAAGGGCAAACCGTCGCCAACTCTTTGTAAGCAAAAGGGGGTGAATTTTACCTGTTTCATTTGTTAGATGCACTTTTATCAGCTTAGAAAAAAACTTTACTAATCATATCAATAAAATCACATTTTGAAATTCCGCTAAGTACAGTTTCCGTATGCTCATCAACAGCTCCTGAATACTTCGACTTCAGCTGATTAAAGATCACTAAATCTGGCGGCTGTAGCAGATGCGTGGCGTGTGGGGGTAAACAGAAGGGAGGAATTTTATTTTCCCAGCAAAAATCGATGAAATTCATACCAAGATGGCTTGCATGCCCATCCATGATAAGTAAACGATACCCGCTATACGACATATCGTTACTTTGTGGTCGGAATGGATCACTACTTTGAAAGAACTCAGAATCAAGTCTGGCTCTCTCCCAGGCTTGGTCTCAACGGCTATACTTCTCAAAATGTTTAAACCATCCAAGCCCAAGGTCTGAGTTTGACCAACCATTTGGGGAACGTGCCAGACATGCATCATTTCCCAGTGATCTCTCACAAGCATCAGCCACGGCATTTTGATTGCTATGATTACCAAGAAAAGCATTAAATGGAGAGTTAAGTGTTGAGATGAACGTTAGACATCTTACCTCTAAAAATGAGGTATGCTGAGATGCATCGTCCATCCATTGAGATAGACTCAATTATTGAACTCCATTCTCGATTACCAGATACAATCTTTTTTATGTCGACCCTATCTCTTCTCCTGATGACTTTGGAAGCTCGTGACCAGCCCGTCATGAAACCAGTCTCATCCATGTTCCATACGTCTTGGTCAGAGACGTTGTACAGTTCTTTGACTCTTTGGTATTCATCAAATAATTTGTGGATATAGTCTGGTCTCTTTTCTACCATGGCTCGTTCTGTTACAATAGATCGAGCATAACAAGACTGGAGCTCGGGCTGACGATTTAAAAAGCCATAAATCTATTTCCAATCAAATTATCCGAGAAACCCAGCGCAAATTTTTGTTCTTAGGCTCTTATCAATGAAAGTAATATTTAGAACTGACCTGCCTAGCAATATCTAAAGATAGCTTTAATTCGGCAGGGAAAGCCTGGGCTGGAAAGATACAAACATTGTTTCTTTGTAGCCTCTTCTTCTTCTGATGAAATGCACTGCATATGTTTGAATGCTTCTCTATAGTAACGACTTCCTGCAGTCAGTCTTCTATGAAAAGTAGAGCTAGATACTCTGTGTGATTTGGCACATTCATTCATAGAGCTAAAAGAACGAGCCTTTCAGGCACTAAGTGCAGTATCGACTTTTTCCGTGGGTTCCTGATACTTTGACGTCATTTTTTGATTCTTTGCTAATAAAAAATTCCTCGTGCGATACTAAAAAGATGGTGCTACAGATTACCGCAGATAATGTTGAGAAAATTATGGCCATGCTCTGTCCTTGGCCTCGCTAAAATTAATAAATTTCTGTGGTGCCCCGGATGACTAAGTTGAAGATGAATAAGCTTCCCAAAAGTCGGGCAAGCTACAAGGGATGGCTAATTCATTACAAAGATACGCAGATCAACTACTGCTCTTGGTTAGTCAAATTGAATTAAAGTTAATGCATCTCAAAACTGGATCCATCCTGAAAGTACGCGCATTACGGTCCATGTAATCGTTTGCTCCCGCCCGCACGTCTCAAGCAACTAATTGCATGCGCACGTACAAACCGACCGGTACGTCATGAAAATCCACTGACTCACCGCCTTTATCAATTCATGCCAAATTAATCACATGACGCATATACTTGTACAAGTACATGTTGAATAGGTATTTGACCCAATCGCCTAGATCTCAAGCGCCAATTTTCAATCAGATGACAAGAAAATATTTGTATGCGAAAGAATATATGTACAAGTATTTATGTCAATGATTATATGTAATTATACATGTGTGTGTATATATACGTCACTTTGCGTGGGTCTGAATAATTTGTAAGCACCAATTGGTGCTTACTATCTTTGGTTTTGTTGATCGTTAAGCCCGTTTTGTTTTAGTACATGATGATAAGGGTAAGTAAAATATGAGTGAACAGAACTTATTTCTTGCTGTGGCGAAACTTGCCCTTAACCTTGTACCATGTTGCAAGGAAGGAGCAATATTGAAAACCGGGACATTCCCTTTCGAGAAGCAGACATGTATTGACTGAGCCCTTCGCCAGGGAGAATTTCCCACAAATCGGAGATAATTATTATTTGTCTTGCAGATTCCATAAAAAGACTTTGCAAGACTTAATCAGACGATTTACCCGTAACCTGACATCCAATCATCCTTCTCCCTCAATGCAACTTGGCTGGCAATAATGATGAATTCGTTTAAGCGACAACTCAATTTGGATTAGTGGGTTTGTGCTGTAGTGATCAATCGTCCATTCGGCATGACAGGAATACCACTACAAATTACTTGCCCATTTCTCCGAAGTGTCAGTTGCACTATTCTCGAGAGATTATTTGCATTATCGGTTAGAGCGCCGACGGCGTTACCATCAAAGAAATGTCAACGGCAAAGAGGAAATAGCTGTCTTGGTCGTCGTGAACGATTTAAACCCGTAGGATATCATTTGTCAAGGTCATGGAGTTGGAAATACGAACACTGGCTATTGATCAGAATCCTAGAACTAGAAAGAATATGAACTTTAACTGGTTATTGAATCCTCAACTAAACAAACTCACCCCCTTTCAAAAGTTCTTCTTGAATGTGGACTGGACAAAGTCGCCTTTAGGCCCAATTAAAGATTGGCCTGTACAGCTAAGGCAGATGGTAACGTTAATCATTCATGACCCACGCCCTGCTAGTAAGTTTGACCTTATCTAAAGTCTGTGTTGACTATCCAGATTTCTAACCTCAAATAAAGTTGTATTCTGGGGAGATGATCCACGAAAACAGACTATTATTTACAACGAAGCATACATACAGTTTATTGGTGCTAAGCATCCCATGCTTCAAGGTCAGGACGCAAGATTGGGTTATAAGTCATCCTGTTGGAATTCAATCGAGAAGCTATTAACACTGCAGCATGAGACAGCTCAAACAGTCGTCAAACCTGCTATTTCCACGCTCTTACATCGTGAGGGATTTCTGGAAGAAACATATTTCAGCTATAAGTTTCTTCCAATCATTTGTGAAGACGGTTGGGTCGTAGGATCGTACGCCACTCTCATTGAAGTAACTCGAGATGTGATTCAGGACCGTAGAGCTTCAACCGTAAGAGCACTTGGTAGAGAAATCTCTGAAGCTAGAGATATCAAAGACTTATGGCGGCGTGTTATAATTGGTATCAAAGAAGCCGAAAAAGATATTCCTCTGGCATTACTTTACTCGACTCCTAGGGCTGAAATCCCAAAAATACCGGTAGAGGGTGGACGAAAAAAATTTTTACTCACCCTCGAAGGAACTCTAGGAATACCTGCGGATCACAGCATCGCTCAATCTAGCATCGATCTCGAAAACGATACAACATGTCTTGCTGCTGCCCTAGAAAGGACTTACACTGAAAAGAATCCCAGTGTAATTCCAGTTGATAAGGAGTGGCAAAATATGTTCAGTGGCATCACATGGCGAGGATTCGAAATACCTTCACACACTATAGTAGTTTTTCCTATTATTCCGACGGGATCCAGAAAGGTTCTAGCCTTGCTGCTCATCGGTCTAAACCCACATCGACCATTTAATGATATTTATCGTAGCTTCCTAAGCTCTCTTATCCAACAAGTCACCACGCCTCAACTCTCTGCAGTCTTGCTGCGCGAAGAAGTTTTAGCCCGGCGAAATCTTACACTCGAACACTTGCGAGTATCAAAACAGCTAGCTGAAATCCAAACAAGGTTTGGACGCTTTGCAAATCGTGCTCCTGTTGGTTTGGCAATTTTGAATCCAGACGGTGAAGCAATACTCGCTAATAAACTCTGGCGAGAAATCACCCGATTAGATATAGGAAGCAGTATGGTTAACTGGAAAGATACACTTGTTGAGGGAGAGTATAATCCTGTAATCAAAGCCTGGTCACGATGTTTAGAGGATAAAAAACCCGTTACAATATATACGAGGGTTAAAAAGCCATGGAAAACGCCCGAGTTGGACGACAAAGGGAATAGTCAGTGGAAAGACACCTCTATTCTAGTGGTTATTCATCCCGACTACAAGGATAATGGAGAGATAGAATCTATAATGAGTTGCATAACAGATATCAGGTAAATTACTCGACGTCTTGTGATTGGGTAGGACTGATGAATATCAGCGAGTTAAAATGGTCAGAAGCCCAGTTAATGAAACGAATGCATCAAGCAATCGAGTTGAAGCAACAACAGGAAAGATTTGTAGATATGACATCGTTCGTCCCCCATAATAAGCCTAAGTATTCTTGTTAACAATGCCAGTCACGAAATGAGAAATCCCCTCTCGGCTCTTATCAGTTGTGCCGATGAAATAGTCACATCTCTAAACGAATATCTGTCCCATGTATCTTTACACGGTTCAGAACAAAAATTTGTATGCCTACCGTCAAAAACTCCGCCAGACTCCGTGGCTATCGATTTACCCAATCCAATCAAGTGGATAGAAGAGTCACTCGAAGCAGCAAACACAATCATATATTGCGCTATGCATCAAAAACGTATCATTGACGATATTCTCACGCTATCCCGTCTTGACTCAGGTCTTCTTCTTGTATCCCCAGAGCCGTCACAACCTTTATCACTTGTTCGTTCTGTACTCAAAATGTTCGAGGCAGAGCTTAAGCGAGCTCGTATCTCTCTTCAATTTATCGAAGGAGATAGCATTAATGATCTAGATATTAACTGGACACTTCTAGACCCATCTCGAGTATTGCAAGTGCTCATTAACCTTATCACAAATGCTATCAAATTTACTCGTGCGGAATCTCGGAGAGAAATCACCATAACTATGGAAGCATCCCTCTCTGAACCATCTGAAAAGAACATCCATAATATGCTATATGTACGCAGATGCAACCCAACTCTAGACCAGACTTCAAAGCCAGAGTGGGGCTGTGGGGAGCCTCTTTTCTTAATTATCTCAGTTGCTGACTCAGGTAAAGGGTTGACCCAAAGTGAGATGAGTAACCTGTTCAATCTTTTTGCACAAGCTTCTCCCAAAACACACCAAACATATGGAGGCTCTGGACTGGGCCTTTTTATTTCCAAGCAACTTGTGGAGATGCAAGGTGGAAGAATTGGTGTAGTTTCAACTGCAGGTCAGGGCTCAAACTTTCAGTTCTACATAAAAACCTATCGATCAAATCCAGTCTCCTCTCTAACTCCGAAAGGCAGTGATATGCAATTACTCACTCGTCAAGATGCACTACGACAAGCCTGCGCATCTGAAATCATAACCTACTTCGGTCCTACAGATAAAAATGATGTAACTAATAATTTGTCGACACAACACTTGAAGCAGGGAGTCAAAAACAATGAATCCCTTTGCATTCTCGTAGTTGAAGATAACCTTGTGAATCAAAGAGTTCTCTGCAAGCAACTAAACAAAGCAGGGCATCATGTTTACATCGCCAATCACGGTGAAGAAGCACTCAGTTTTATCCGATCCTCTATATTTTGGACACAGCCTACCGTGCCGGTAAACGGTAACGCTCGTAGCAACCAGAATAAATCTATGCCAAAGCTTCTGCATGTTGTTCTAATGGACCTTGAAATGCCTATCATGAATGGTACAACGTGCGTGCGTCGAATCCGAGAAGAACAAAAGACTGGGAAGATTAAAAGACATCTACCCGTCGTAGCAGTCACGGCAAATGCAAGAAAAGACCATGTTATGGAGTGTCTTCAAGCTGGCATGGTGAGTACTTTCTATGTAAGCTCCTTTCAACACACTTCGTGATGTCGAATTTTCCTGTCTGATTCAAAGATGAAGCTTAATCATGTGATAGGATGAGGTAATAACGAAACCATACCGCATAAATGATATGCTTTCGCAAATCATAACTATTGCAGCGCGATATCCAGTTCCCCCCCTTTCCAAATAGGAGTTACAAGAAATCTGTAATATGATTTTTTAAAGATTCAATGAACTAATGTGATAGAAAGAAGAGAACAGTATATGTTCTGCGAAATGATTTACGAAGGTCTAGAACGGAATGAATTTACGTGGAACAATTTCTTATTTTTTAACGGCTAAAATTATGATGTGATATAAATAATATTAAGGATCTAGCGGGATGGAAAAAATCTATGGTAATATTCGTAATTAGAGTTCAATTAATCGTCTCCATCATATGCTCCAACTTACGACTTGTATTCGTGTCTTTGGTTGACGGAATTTTATTGCTTAAACTTACCACTCCATATCTGATAGTTAATGGGATTTTCTCCTGGGCTCAATAAAGTACAAATTAAGAAGGATGCTTGCAGCCCGAGGTATAGCGCTAGGCGTTAACCTGCAGTAATGTTCACTAAGCGGGTTTGTGTCAGCACAGCAACGCACATTACCAGGTAAATCTTTTTCACTTGTGGGATATTTGTGAAGAAACATCTAGTAACTTGGGCGTGGCTATCTGACTTACATGGCCATCTTTAAAATCATTAAAAGCCCTTCCAACGGTCCCCCCTTGGATCCAGCAAATTTGGTGAAATCATCAAAACCGTAACCCCATTTCTGGTTTTTATTATCTCCCTTTTTATGTATTCGGGATCCGAGGGTCCGGATCATGGCGACAAGCGACTTCATTCCTTTGAGCGCTGCCATTGTTGCTGCGACTACGGGAACAACACTGAATATTGTAGCTGCAACTGGATGGCGGCGTATCCAGCGAAAGATGGCAATACTAAGTCGGCGGATGCGCGATCTGAGTCGGCGTAGGAAGCCAGGGCGGGGCTGGGGACGTGCTGCGCTGTACGGTGAGGGCGGTGGGTGGCGCGGGGAATAGTGGAGAGGTTTCGGGGGACATGAGCCGGGACGGCGTGGGATCTGCCCGGGTGCTGGATGGCCCTTTTCTCCATCGGAGTAGCTCCGAAAAATATAGCTCGGCGGCGCCGGTGACGCGGGTCCTTTAGTGGGTGGAACGGCCGCGTAGTCGTACGGCTCAGCGGCAGGCTTGAAGGTCAAGTCCCACGGCTTCGGTGAGAGGGGCGTGAGCTCCGTCTGGTACCATGACGATTCACGCGCGCCTCGTCGGTCGACAGGTTCGTGAGATGGTTCCGGTCGAGGTCGCTGAGGAGCAGGGTATCCACGGTGCAGCGGGCGCAAGTCCGGCGCCATTACATCGTGTTTGCTTATGGTGGAACTGCTACGTGGTGGGGTAGGATAGTTCGTCATGTGGAGAGTGTGCTGGTCCATCGATGCTCTGGCTCTCGCTCTGGCGATTCGTCTTGATCTACAGGCGATTCTGTCTGGCCCGCAGTCAGTCTCACTCTCACAAGTTGGCGACTTGGCGAGCGTCCCTTGACATGGGTGCTTAATTATGAGATCACATGATTACCCACAGAACTATTCGTTCAGAAAACTAACGCAATCAGGAAACTATCCTAGAGCCCACCGATTTTACTCATTAAAAAAGGGGTTAGTTAAATTTTTATACTTTGTTACTAAATCATTTTTGACACGTGATACTGTGTGCATTTCTCCGCCTTGCGAATCCATATTACAACAAGGATTGCAGTTGCTGGTTTAATAAAAATAATCATATTTATCTCTAGCTCTAAGTAATGATAGACTAAATGAATTACTCTAGTTATAATACATTTTTGCCGGATGTTTTCCACTTGTCCATATTTGAGGCATGGTACGACGGTTATTATGGTGCTGAGTTTCTTCCACTAAAGTTTTATTACTAGCGTTGCTTTCGATGAATTTTTCAACAAATTTTACGTTGCCGCGAGCTTCTTGCTCATGATAAATTTCCATGGCATTCCGCTTCATTGACTGAAACTCAGGATAATCGTATGTTGTAGGTACTTCGTACCCTAGGGCTTCTTCGCCGTTTCCTTCAGAATCTTCATCACTATCAGAATTCAAATGTATGTTTGATTTTTCAATACTAGTGGTATGAGTGCTTCCAAAGGCACTGAATTCTAGACGTAAGGCAAGCTGTTGTTCGGTCCAGAATGGGCACGACCTTTAGCGGCGTATCCTACTGAAGAACTTAATAGGATCTTGGAGTTTCTCAAAACAGCGTATTATGTGCTTGCAAGCTAGAGAACGACTGACGAGGAATGCCTCGCATCCACAGGTTCGTCTTGTCATGTTGGTGTGATACATAGAGAGACTTTGAGGATTTACGTGCTGGCCTTGGCACTGCTTCCAGTTTTGCTGGAAAGATTTCCGCCAGCTAGCAACTGCCTTTCTAAAGTCTCCAGTTTGGATTGCTTTCATTTGCTCAATTCCTTTCGGAATGTGCGTGATATCAATATCCAATCCACTAAGTCAATGCGTGGTCAGTTAAATCAATGAAGGTAGTCATGCTTTAATCTGCGTCAGCACGACTCGTCAATTACTGTTGTTTTTAGGGCATGAATTTCTTCAGGATTTGAAGAACGAGCCCATAACCTCCATTGCTCGGACCTATACCAATTTACAAATAAATAGGCTCCCAGACGAAAGTAGTTACGTGCACGACACCACGCATACATCTCATTTGATGACTCCTGATGTATAGTTTCAGAAGATCGTGAAGTGCTGATTTTATCGGGGATTAGGGAGTGGGAATTGAAATGTCGGCTCAATATGACCAGAACCACATTTCGCTCCTCAATGTTTGAGATTTCAAGCCGACCATTACCCTCAAAAGATAATATTCTTGAACTCAACTCTGTGACTTGGATTAGCTTATCTAATCACATTCTTTGGATTTACACCTATGGTTTCTATCAGGACGCTTCGTTGGGTGAGAGCCCCAACATATTTCTGGACTAGGAATTAAAGATTTTGCTTCTCCAGGTATATAATGGGCCAGAGGGTCTGACCTTTTAGATTCCTGAAGCCTACTTTGAGTGGCGCGTTTGGCATGCCAGAAACAAAATTGCACTTTACAAAGTGGCAGCGTATTCAGCCTCGCAAGTACTTTGAGCTGTGACTGTTTGTTTCTTCGATGACCATGCAATTGGAGTTCCATTTATGAAAAATATATTTCCTGATGTGCCTTTGGAGGAAGTAGTACTACCCCAACTGCTGTCAGAGGAGGCAGTGAGTTCAGCCTTTAATCCTCTAGAAAAGAGGAGGGTCGCTGATTTTGTTCGGGAAACATAACGTACTAGGTGCTTGAGTGATAGGAATGCGTTTTTAGAAGGACTACGGACGTAGCGACAAAGTCTATTCACTGCATATAGTATATCGGGTCGTGTCATGTTTGCAATGTGGAGTAGTGTGCCGCCGGCGGAACGATATGTTACAGCATCAGAGGTTGAACATAAATCATTAGTGTCGCGATCGAGTAGATTGTCGTCTGATATCGGGGTACTTAAACCTTTACAGTGAACCATACCCATATCTTGGCAAAGAGTATCGATTTTATCTTGTTGATTGATACGTATACCCGCAGAGTCTTTTTCGGTATTTATGCCAAGAAATTTGGTCATGTTTCCTAGATCTTTGAGTTGGAAGGCTTTTGCCAGTGATTTAATAATAGTTTTATCAATGTTAGAGCGAGAAGCAGAGATTATCATGAAGTCATCAACATACGTAGAAATTATTGTGTCAACGTGTCAAAATACATTTGAATCGGTTTTGAGAGGGTGAAACCCCATTTGGTTAAGGACCTGTCGAAGCTTGAGTTGCCAACGTTTTGGGGCCGTCCTCAGTCCATAGATCGCTTTTTGTAATTTACAGACTAAATTTCCTG
>JAATOF010003807.1:0-14489 GCA_013170925.1 Podosphaera leucotricha | reverse complement strand
GGTCGAGAACGCGTCGTTCATGCCGTGGCTAGCCGGCACAGCGCTTCTGCACTCGGCGCTCGTCATGGAAAAGCGCGAGGCGCTGAAAGTCTGGTCCGTTCTTCTCGCCATTCTGACGTTCTCGCTTTCTCTGATGGGAACGTTCCTCGTGCGCTCCGGCGTGCTGTCGTCTGTGCATGCGTTCGCCGTCGATCCCGGCCGCGGCGTGTTCGTGCTCGCCATCATGATGTTCTTCACCGGCGGCGGACTGGCGCTGTTTGCCTATCGCGCGCGCGAACTGCAGCAGGGCGGCGTGTTCTCGCCGATCTCTCGTGAAGGGGCTCTCGTCCTCAACAACGTGCTGCTGACGACGGGCTGCGTCACGGTTCTGGTCGGAACGCTCTATCCGCTCGCGCTCGAAGCCTTGAATGGCTCAAAGATCTCGGTCGGCCCGCCGTACTTCAACATGACGTTCGTGCCGTTGATGATCCCGCTGCTGCTCGCGATTCCGCTCGGACCGCTGCTCGCCTGGAAGCGTGCGGATCTCGCAGCCGCCATGGAGCGATTGCTCGCAGCCGGCGTCATCGCAACCATCGTCCTTGTTGGCTCCTTCGCGGTCGCCTATCGCGGCCCCTGGCTCGCACCCTTCTGCTTCGCCATCGGTGCCTGGGTCATGGTGGGTGCGTTGTGCGAGACGGCGTTCCGCATCAAGCTTGGACAGGCCCCGCTTTCGGAATCCTGGCGCCGCCTGACCAACCTTCCGCGCTCCTCCATCGGCACAATGCTCGCCCACTTCGGCGTCGGTCTCATGGTGGTCGGCATCGTCGGAACGAGCGCGTACAAGAGCGAGCAAGTGCTGCTCATGCGCCCGGGCGAGAAGGCGGAGATCGCGGGCTACGAGCTTGCATTCAAGGGCGGCGCGCCATCGAATGGGCCGAACTACACCGAAACCGTCGGCCTATTTGAAGTGAGCCGAAACGGCGCGCTGGTCACGAAGCTCCACCCCTCGAAGCGCCTCTACAACGCGCCGCCGCAGCCGACGACGGAAGCGGGCATCTACGCCTCCTGGGCCGGAGATCTCTACGCTGTTCTGGGAGACCAGCAGGCGGATGGTGCCTTTGCCGTGAGGCTTTACTTCCATCCGCTCGTGCGATGCATTTGGATCGGCACGCTCATCATGTTCTTGGGCGGGACGATCTCGCTCTCCGATCGTCGCCTGCGAGTGGGCGCACCACAGCGGATGAAACAGGCGCCAGCCGGCGTGCCGGCGGAATGAGGCAGGGCATCATGCAGGCTATCCGCATGCGCTTGAGCGCTCTGACGCTGGCCGTGCTGGCGATCGCGTCGAGCATCGGTATCGCTCACGCCGTCACGCCCCAGGAGATTCTGCCGGACAAGGCGCTCGAGCATCGGGCGCGCGAAATCTCGGCCGAGCTGCGCTGCCTCGTCTGCCAGAACCAGTCTATCGACGATTCCGACGCGCCGCTCGCGCATGACCTGCGCGTGCTCGTTCGCGAGCGCCTGAAGGCCGGAGACACCAACGAGCAGGTGTTCGATTTCGTCGTGGCCCGCTACGGCGATTTTGTGCTGCTGAAGCCGCCGTTCTCGATGCAGACGCTTCTTCTTTGGTTCATGCCGCTGCTGGCGCTCGCGGGCGCCGTACTCATCCTGAGAAATATGTTCGGCTCGCCTCAGCAGGCGTCCAACGCGAGCGGCTCATCGACGAGCGCTTCTCTCTCGCCCGAAGAACAGGCGGCCCTCGACGCGCTTCTCAAGCAGGAAAAGAACGAGCGCAGCTAAATCGCGCTCCGCGGCTATCGTTGCGGCAGCCGTGCATTGCCGCGCGCTCGCGTATGCGATCCGACACTTCCGGTCTCGATATCGGCAGGCGGCTTGGCACCACCCGGTGCCCCGCGCCGTTCAGCATCGCGTGCGGCGAGGCGCTTCAGAATGGCAACTGTTGCAAGACCCGTCTCGCTGCGTCCCTCGCTGCGTTCGAACGCGCGCACGGCCGACCCCAGCAGTGGTCCATAAACGCCGTCCGCCGAGCCTGCATAGTGCCCTTCATCGGTCAGGAGACGTTGCATTTCTCGGATGTCGGAACGTGCCGCGAGAATGTCGGCACGTGCCAGCGCCTCGAGCGCCGGCCGGAACGCACCCGAGCCGACGGCCGTATTCGCGACCGTCTCGGATTTGTAGCGATGCACGACCTCGCCATGCTGCGTCAGAACTTTGGCTTGAAAGTAGGTGCCGACGTTGATGCCGACCACCTCGGGTCCGTTTCCGCCGTCGATAAGTAGCGGCGAGCCTGACGACGCGCCGCCCGTATCGCAGGTATGCAGCACCACATGCTCCGCATCGACGAAGTCTTTTGCGATCGCTTTCCAATCGGCGCCCTCGAACGAGCGCCGGATCGCACACGGCATGCCGAGCGCGAGATCCCAGTTTCCGAAATCGCGGTGGAAGCTCACCTGATAGACACGCTGCGCCGCCGAGAGCTTCACCAGCGCGCTCGGCGATTGACGGCTGACGGGAAGTGCTCGGCCTTTGCAGATCGGGGATTGGAGCTTGATCAGCGCCCAGTCCTGCGCGGCGTCGATCGGCGGTTTGACCCTGAGTTCGCGGGAGCCGGCAGCAACATGCTGCGCCTCTCCGCTATCGCCTGAGCCTGCGATGCGCGACATGGAGGCGGGCTCGTTCCGAGGCTGAAGCCGGAATTCCACCCCCTTGAGACGCAGAGGCCGTTCTCCCTCCGTGCGGAACAGGCAATGGCTGGCTGTCGCGATGATATCATCGCCGACGCAAAAAGCCGTGCAGACGGAGTGTGAGCGCCCCTCGTACAGAAGCCCGACGGAACGGCTGAGCGCCGTCTTTGCGGCAGGAAGAATGACCCGGTCGTCGGAGCCGAAAACGGCGACGGGTTGAACCATACTGGAGCGGCCGTGTGCCGTTTCAGGAACGCCGACGCGTCCGACCGGCCCGGCCCATGCCGCCGCGGCAGCTGCAAGTCCGAAAGTGGCCACGACTGCGCCCTGAACCGCGGCCGATTTAGGGCGTGGTCCGAAGGCTCTCAAAGCCAGGATGCTGCGCAAGAAACCCCTCATTACCAACCTTTAACGTGACCGAAAGGCAGCTGTAAGGCCGTAGGGGCTACCTCTTCCGGTGACAGTCGAATTTCAGCGCTTTAAAAGCGGAGGACTTGAATGCTTACTTCCGGTGACAAGACGTCCGGAGCAAAGACCGGGCCAAGGTCCAACACGGCTCCGGGACGCCGGATGGCACACGCAACCGTGGCCGCGCTCGCGTCCGCGGGGATTCTGATGGGCGGCGTTGCGATCAAGCCGGCTTTCGCCCAGCTCGCACCAGACGCGCCGAGCGTCGAAACCCCGTTCGGCCGCGCGCCGCTGTCGTTCGCCGACATCATCGAGAAAGTGAAGCCGTCGGTGGTTTCGATTTCCGTGGTCGCGGGCGGCAAGAGCGAGAAGAACGCGAAGGGTCTCCCTGAGGGCTTCCCGGACATTCCGGAGGACAGCCCCTTCTATGACTTCTTCAAGAACCTCCCGAAGGAGTTCCGCAACATGCCGCAGCAGCGCCCCACGCAGGCGCAGGGCTCGGGCTTCGTCATCTCTGAGGACGGCTACGTCGTCACCAACAACCACGTTGTCGAGGGCGCGACCAAGATCCAGGTCAGCTTCGACGATCAGGAGAAGATGGACGCAGAACTCGTCGGCACGGATCCGCGCACGGACATCGCTCTTCTGAAGCTCAAGTCGACGAAGAAGCTGCCGTTCGTCAAGTTCACTGACAAGCCGGGTCGCGTCGGCGATTGGGCGCTGGCCGTCGGCAACCCGTTCGGTCTCGGCGGCACGGTGACCGCGGGCATCGTCTCGGCTCTCGGCCGTGACATCGGCTCGGGCCCCTACGACTTCATCCAGATCGACGCAGCCGTGAACAAGGGCAACTCCGGCGGCCCGACCTTCAACCTGCAGGGCGAAGTGATCGGTGTGAATACTGCGATCTTCTCTCCGTCGGGTGGCAACGTCGGCATCGCCTTCGCCGTTCCGGCCCGCACGGCGCTCGACGTGATCGCCCAGTTGAAGCAGAGCGGCAGCGTGAGCCGCGGCTGGCTCGGCGTGAAGATCCAGAACGTCGATGAGGACACCGCCGCAGCCATCGGTCTTGCGGATGCCAAAGGTGCACTCGTCAGCGAGGTGACGCCGAACGGCCCCGCTTCGAGCTCAGGCCTCAAGGTCCAGGACGCCATCGTCCAGGTAAACGACGCCAAGATCTCCGACAGCCGTGACCTTGCACGCAAGATCGCCGACTATGCTCCGGATACGACGGTCGACGTGAAGGTCTGGCGCGGCAACAAGGAGCAGGTCGTCAAGGTTCGCCTCGGCAAGTTCCCGGGTTCCGCTGAAGAGATCGCGAAGCTCGAGCAGGGCAAGCCCGCGTCGGAAGATCCGGCCAGCACCGCGCTCGAGCAGCTCGGCCTCACGCTCGCTCCCGCAAAGGGCGGCGCCGAGGGTGTGGCTGTGACCGAGGTCGACCCCGAGTCGGATGCCGCCGAGAAGGGCATCAAGGCCGGTGACATCATCCTCGAAATCGGCGGCGCCGCCGTAACCGGCCCGAACGACGTCGCGGACGGCATCAAGAAGCAGGTGGACATGGGCCGCAAGGCGGTGATGCTCTACATCAAGTCGGCCGATCAGCGCCGCATCGTCCCGATCCAGCTCAAGAAGAGCTAACCTCGGAGACGCAGGAATTAAGCAGAGGGGCGGGCTGGCTCTTGAGGAGCTGGGCCGCCCCGATGTATCTCCGGTTGGCGACGAGAGGCGACGGCGAGGAAAACGATGCGGGTTCTGCTGATCGAGGACGACCGCGAGACGGCACACTTCCTCCAGAAGTCGCTGAAGGAGAGCGGCCATTCGGCCGATGTCGCCGGCGACGGAGAGACCGGTTTGTCGATGGCACAAACCAACAGTTACGATGTCCTGATCGTGGACCGCATGTTGCCCAAGCTCGACGGGCTTACTGTCGTGAAGACGTTGCGCTCGGAAGGCAACCGCACACCTGTTTTGATTCTTTCCGCCCTCGGTGATGTCGACGACCGCGTGAAGGGGCTGCGCGCGGGCGGCGACGACTATTTGACCAAGCCCTACGCCTACACCGAGCTTCTCGCCCGTGTCGAAGCGCTGAGCCGCCGTGCGACACCTGAAGAGCAGGAGACCCGTTACGCTGTGGGCGACCTCGTGCTCGATCGCCTGTCCCATCGCGTCACGCGCGCCGGTGAGCCGATCCAGCTTCAGCCGCGCGAGTTTCGCCTGCTCGAGTACCTGATGAAGAACGCGGGACAGGTCGTCACGCGAACCATGCTGCTCGAGAACGTCTGGGACTATCACTTCGACCCGCAAACGAACGTCATCGACGTTCACGTCTCGCGCCTGCGCTCAAAAATCGACAAGGGGTTCGAAAGACCACTGCTCCACACAGTTCGCGGCGCCGGATACATGGTCCGTGACGGCGCTCTTTGATCACATCGGACGCACGGTCTCGACACAGGCGTTTCGCCTAGCCGCCGCGAGCGCGACCGCATTTCTGCTGGTCGCTGCGCTGATCGTCGGCGTGCTCTTCTGGCAAACCAACACACTTCTTACCGATCACGTCGTCGAAGAATTGCGCGGCGAGGCGCGCGAGTTGGCGCACGAAGCCGCGACCAGCTCTCCCGAGGCATTCTCTGAGCGGATCGAGGTACGCAGCCGCGTCTCCGGCTCCAGCCTCTATTATCTGGCAAACGCCACCTCCGGCGCGAAGATCGCGGGCAATCTCGCAGCCTTCCCCGAAGATGTTGCCGCGAGCCCGACAGGCGGCGTGTTCCCCTATACGCGGCCAGGCGATGCGCCCGAGTTGTCGCGTCTTGCGGTCGGCATTCCCGTTTCCGTCGGCCCGAATTTGCATCTCGTCATCGGCCGGGACATCGAGGAGCAAATCACGCTCGCCGACCGCATCAAGCGAACGTTCCTCTTGGGGTTCGGCGTGCTCGCGCTCGCGGCCGTTCTTGCGGGGCTCGCGGTCGGCCGCACGGTCCTGCACCGCGTCGAGGCCATCAACGCAACCACGAGATCCATCATGGCCGGAGATCTTGCGCGCCGCGTGCCGGTCAGCGGCAACGGCGACGAGCTGGACGAGCTTTCCGAAAACCTCAACGGCATGCTGGATCGCATCGAGCAGCTCATGAACGGGCTGCGCGAGGTGTCGGACAACATCGCGCACGACCTGAAAACGCCGCTCAACCGCCTGCGCAACGCTGCCGAGGCAGCACTGCGGGAATCCCGTGGCGCTGAAGGCTATCGCGAGGGATTGGAAGCCGCCATCGAGAAGGCCGACGATCTGATCAAGACCTTTAATGCCCTTCTCCTGATTGCGCGCCTCGAAGCGGGCGTGGTCGAGGAAAGCGCCGAGATGTTCGACCTCGGACGGCTTGTCGAGGATGTCGCCGAACTCTACGAGCCGGTGGCGGAGGAGGCGGGGCTGTCGCTGTCCATCGAGGTCGAAAGCGGGATCGAGGTCCGCGCCAATCGCCAACTCATCGGTCAGGCCGTCGCCAACCTTGCCGATAACGCCATCAAATATTCGGCCAAAGTGGCCGAGGGAAAACGGCCGAGCGATATGACGGTCAGCGTCACGGCGCGCAAAAGCACGGGCCTGGCCGAGATCACGGTCGCCGATCGCGGGCCCGGCATCGAGCCGCAGGACCGAGATCGTGCGCTGCGCCGTTTCGTGCGCCTCGAGAAGAGCCGCACGCAGCCCGGAACGGGGCTGGGGCTGAGCCTCGTCGCCGCCGTCGCGCAACTCCACCACGGCAGCGTCCGCCTGGAAGATAATGAACCCGGCCTCAGGATCGTGGTAACTCTCCCTCTCGCAACGGCAAGCTCCTGAAAGGAGTACGCGGCACTCCCGAAAAACGGGAGGCGCAAGAAACGGGAAGGGAGACGGCATGGCGGGAGAAAACACGGCGCGAGGTGCGCTGTATGAGCGGTTCGACACGTCTCGGCGCATTCCCCAGGACCCGGCGGGCGGCGCGAGCCTCGAGCCGTTTCTCGACGATTGGCGCCGCGACAGCGCTCTCACCGGTCTCGTTTCCCTAGCGCAGCAGGAACCCGTCCGCGCACTTCTTTCCGGCATCGTCGCAGGCTCGCCGTATCTGAAAACCGAGATCACCCGCAATCCGAAGCGACTCGATGCGTTGCTGCGCGCCGCGCCGGAGCAACGCTTCAGGGATCTCGTCGCCGGCTTGGATACGCGCATGTCCGAGGTCGATGCGATGCCGGACGCCATGACGGCGCTGCGCGTCTTCAAATCGGAAGCGGCCCTCCTCATCGCACTCGCGGATCTCGGTGGCGTCTGGAGCGTCGACGAGGTGACGCGAACCCTGAGCGAAACGGCGGACGCCGCGCTGAATCAAGCTGTCCGGTTCCTGTTTCGGCAGGCCGCGAAGAAAGGCGACTGGCTCGCGGAGCCGGGCGATGACAAACCGGATCTCAGCTCGGGCTTCATGGTGCTCGGTGTCGGCAAGTATGGCGCCTTCGAGCTCAACTATTCGAGCGACATCGACCTCATCGTGTTCTACGAGCTGGAACGCGCGAAACTGAAGCCGGGCATCGAGGCGCCGACCTTCTTCGTCCGACTGACGCGCGATCTCGTGCGCCTGATCGACGAACGCACGGCAGCCGGCTATGTCTTCCGCACCGATCTCCGCCTTCGCCCCGATGCGGGCGCGACGCAGATCGCGCTCTCCACCGAAGCCGCTGCGTTCTATTATGAAAGCTTCGGACAGAACTGGGAACGCGCGGCACTCATCAAGGCGCGCGCCGTCGCGGGAGACATCGAAATCGGCGAAGCCTTCCTGTCGGAGCTCGCGCCCTTCATCTGGCGCCGTAGCCTCGACTTTGCGGCCATTGCCGATATTCACGCCATGAAGCGCCAGATCCATGCGTTTCGCGGCTTCGGCGAAATCGGTGTCGCCGGACAGAACATCAAGCTCGGCCCTGGAGGCATCCGCGAGATCGAGTTCTTCGTCCAGACACAGCAGCTCATCGCGGGAGGCCGCCAGCGCAATCTGCGCACGCGCCGCACGCTGGATGCGCTTCGCATTCTCGTCGGCAACGGGTGGCTGGATGGCGCAATCGCCGACGAGTTGACGGACGCCTACCTTTATCTGCGCTGGGTCGAGCATCGACTGCAAATGGTCGCCGACGAGCAGACGCAGGAGATTCCCAAAGACCAGGACGCGCTCGAACGTTTCGCGCGTTTCGCGGGCTACGCAACCCTTGCCGAGTTTTCGTCGGAGATCCTCTCCGTCTTGAAGCGCGTTCAGGCGCACTATGCGCATCTGTTCGAGGACACGCCCGAACTGACGACGGAAGGGCAGAACCTCGTTTTTGCCGGCGAGACCGACGATCCGGGAACCGTCGCTGCGCTCACCCAAATGGGCTACGCCCGTGCGAGCGACGTACTGGCTGCGATACGAGGTTGGCACCACGGGCGCTATCCCGCGGTGCGATCCCCGCGTGCGCGCGAGCTCCTGACTGAAGTGCAGCCGCTTCTGGTCAAGACCTTCTCCGATACCGCGGATCCCGATCGTGCCATCGCGACGTTCGATCGCTTTCTGGCGGAGCTGCCGGGTGGCGTGCAGCTCTTCTCGCTCCTGAAAGCCAATCCGGCGCTGATGCGTCTCATCGCCGACATCATGGGAACGGCTCCGCGGCTCGCTCGCATCCTGTCGCGGCGCAGGCGCCTGCTCGACGCCGTCATCGATCCGCGCACATTTGCAGCTCTTCCCTCCGAGAAGGAAATTGAGGAGGCCGTAACGCAAGCGCTCGCTGGTGCGCAGGATGAACAGGACGTGCTCGACCGCGGGCGCGTCGTCGGCAGCGAGCAGGCCTTCCTCATCGGCGTGAAGGTGCTTTCAGGCGCAATCAACGCAGGCGAAGCAGGTGAAGCCTACGCATTGCTCGCCGAGAAGCTCATCATCGCCATGGCGGGCGACGTCGAACGCGAGATGGAGAAGGCGCACGGACGCGTCCCAGGCGGGTGCGCGGTCGTGCTCGCCATGGGCAAGCTCGGCGGCCGGGAGATGACGGCGTCGTCCGATATCGATCTCATCGTCGTCTACGACTTCGATCCGGCGGCGATCCAATCGGATGGTCCGCGCCCGCTTGCGCCGAGCCATTACTATACTCGCTATACGCAACGGCTGATCTCGCACCTCTCGTCGCCCACGGCCGAGGGTTCGCTTTACGAGGTCGACATGCGTCTGCGACCCTCCGGCCAGAAGGGCCCCGTCGCCGCACAGCTCTCGACGTTCCGCGATTACCAGGCGAGCGAGGCCTGGACCTGGGAGCACTTGGCGCTCACCCGCGCCCGCGTGGTCGCCGGTCCCGAGGAGCTTCGCCGCAAGGTCGAAAGCGCCATCCGCGAGACCCTTGTCCGAAAACGCGATCGGGACGCCATCGCCAAGGACGTGCTCGATATGCGCGCCCGCATCGCCGCCGAGAAGGGAACCGACAATATCTGGGACCTGAAGCAGGTCCGCGGCGGGCTCGTGGACATCGAGTTCATAGCCCAGTACCTGCAACTTGTCGGAGCGCACGACAGCCCCGGCGTGCTCGACCAGAACACGCTCCAGGCTTACCGGAAGCTCTCCGACGCGGGTGTCCTTCCAGCCACCATGGCCGACGGCCTGATCCGCGCCACACGCCTCGTGCACGACCTGACGCAAGTGCTAAGGCTCTGTTTGGAGGATGCTTTTGATCCTTCAACGGCCCCCGGCGGCCTAAAATCGCTTCTCGCCCGGGCGGGCGGAGCGCCGGATTTCGCCATGCTCGAGCGGGATTTGCGCGAGACTCTGGCGACCGTCCAGGTACAGTTTACCGAACTGGTGAAATAGGTTGCGACGGATTTCGATGGGTACGGCCGTTCCTAGTCATGAAATGATCTGCGGAGCCAAGGCCGGCTATGTTGCCCATCGGTCGGATGCGTGCTGACGAGGCGAGGGTGAGGGCGGGGCCAAGCGGACCGACGGACACGACTCCGGGAGCCAACGTGACGGCTGGCCCCTGGCCGGATGCGTCCGAGGACCGCGTGCTTCTCGCGCGCGTCGCCCGCCAGGATGCGGCTGCGTTCCGGCTTCTGGCCGACCGGCACTTGAACTCCATCGTGATCTTGGCGCGACGCATGCTGCGCGATGACGCGGAGGCCGACGATGTGGCCCAGGAAGCCCTGCTGCGTCTCTGGCGCGCTGGCGAGACGCTTGAAATCGGTCCGCAGGGGCTCAGGCCGTGGCTGCGCCGCGTCACCTCGAACCTCTGCCTCGACCGTATTCGGTCGTCGAAGCGCACCGTCGTGACGGACGAGGTTCCAGAGATCGCCGAAGCCCCGACGCAGGCGACCGGTCTCGAGGAACAGGATTTGGCCCGCCGCGTCGGCGAGGCGATGAATGCACTACCGGAGCGCCAGCGTCGCGCGCTCACGCTCTTCCACCACGAAGGTCTGAGCCAGGCCGAGGTGGGCGAAATTTTGGGCGTATCGGACGAAGCTGTGGAATCCCTTCTCGCCCGCGCGCGCCGCACTCTGCGCGCCGCCCTCGAGACGGAATGGAAAGGCTTGCTGGAAAGCGAAACGTGATTGTGACCCGGGACAACGGCAATGACTGAGAAGAACAACATGGAAGGGAACGGGCTCGAAGCACTCGAGCAGGTTCTCGAGCGTTTTGGGGCAGACCGCACACGCTGGCCTGCGCCGGTGCGGCGTGACTTTGCAGGACTGATCGCGACCGATCTCGCAGCCAAGGCTCGCTTGCGGGAAGCCGAGGCGCTTGACCGGCTGCTTGATCTGGCGCCTCAGCCGCCAGTCGATACGCGTGCTCTGACCGACCGCATTATGGCCGCGGCTCTCGCCGAGGCACCCTCCGTACCGCAACCTCAAGCGCGCGTCGCCTGGGCGCAAAACGTTCGCCGCACGTCCTTGAGGGCTCAATGGCCCGCCGCGGCAGCGCTTGCAGCGTCGCTCGTACTGGGTGCCATCTTCGGAATGTCGGGCATGTTCGACACGACGGTTGGCACGCTGGTCGCCGACACGAGCTACGACACGGAATACGACTCCGGCCGTATCGCCCTCGGCACCAGCGATACGACCGATCTGTTTGAGGAGGATTTCCTGTGAGCGACGCCTTCCCGCCAGCCGCGGAGCCAGTCGCCACCGGGTCGCGGCGCCTGAAATACGCGCTGATCGCGTCGCTGGCGTTCAACCTGCTGGTGGTCGGCATCGTTGGCGGCGCGATGTTCGGCTTCGGAAAGCATCATCCCCGCCCGCATTTCGCAAACCGGGGCGAGGACTTCGGCTTGATGGGGCTCTCGCGCGGTATGCCCGACGAGCGCCGGAAGGAATTCCGTAAGAAGCTGCGCGAGGATCGCGAGCAACTGCGCCCGATGATGGAAGAAGTGCGCGCGGCGCGTCGCGGAGCCGCTGAAAAGCTCGCCGCCGAGCCGTTCGACAGAAGCGCGCTCGCGGCCGCCTTTGCCGCTGCCGGCGAAAAGGACCGCACCATGCGCGAAGCGGCGATCAATGCGTTCCTCACGCATGCCGAGACGTTGACGCCTGAAGAACGGCGCTCGCTGTCCGAATGGTGGATGAAGAAGAACGCGCCGTTCGCCGAGCGCCGCCGCAAGAAAAAGGATGATACGGCGAAGGACGCAGGCGCCGAGCCGGGCGCCGCCGGCGAGGAGAAGTAGGGCTTCGTATTTAGATGGCCTGCACGAGAGCCGGGGCAGCGCGGCTCGCAGCGGGCTCCGGCATGGCCATGAAGAAGTCGTGCTGAGCGACGCACTTGAGAACCGTAAGCGCGCGCCACGTGGAATGCGGATCGTCGAGTTCCGTGAGCGCCGCGCCGTTGAGCTCGAGAAGCGCGCGGGCGAGGCAGATCGGCAGCGAGGCCTGCCCAACGCTTGTCTCGCCGGGCTGTCCGCGCAGGAAGACTTCGAACTGAACAAGGTCGCCGTCGACCGTCGCTACGACACCGACGATCCCGCCGGCGTCTGCACGGCGAACCGCCTCGGCAAAGAGGTTGATCAGGATTTGCCGCATCGACCGGCGCTCGATCAGCACCTCGAGACCTTCAGGAATGCGCGCGTCGAGCGAAAGGCCGTGGGTGCTCGGCGGAGAGGCGTAGAATGCCCAGGCTTCCTCGACAATCATCCCGAGATCGACGCCCGCCGCGACGGTCGCGTGCGGATCGTGATCGAGGAGGCAGGTGATGGCCAGCGTATCTTCGGCGGACTTCAAAAGGTCGCGGCCGCAGTCGCCGATGTGCTGGACGTATTCGCGATAGCGCGGATGACCCATCGGGCCGAGAAGCTCCGACTGCATGACATCCGAAAATCCGATGACGGCATTGAGAGGCGTGCGCAACTCGTGGCTCACACGGCTCATCAGCTCGCCCCAGTGCTGAGGCTGCGCTTGCGTCCGGCCGCTGAGGCGGGCTGCGGCACGGGCGAGGCTTGCCTGCTGGGCGGCGCCCGGCATCAGCGAGATCCGTTCCCCAATGAAGGGCAGCGGGGAGGGCAAGGCCCCGCTGCCCCCGTTCGCTGGGGAGAGATCTGAGGTGGCTGGAGAGATAGCTGAAGATGCAACGACGGTCGGCAAGTCTTCGTCCGAGCGTTTGGAAAGCTGGGACGCGGCGAGAAGAGTGACGGCAAACCCACTGAACAAGATGGCAAGCGACGGCAACGGAATCGGATTGAAGAACGCGGCGGTGAGAGCGACGCCTTGGATGGCCAACCCGCCGCGCAAGAGAAGCGTGGAATCGAGAGATGCGAGAACCGAGAAAGGCGCTGCTCTGTCAGTCTTGTTTGCCTCGTTTCCGAGGACAGACTCTGCCCGAGGACAGGCCGACAGGGTCACAGCCATCCTAGTCTCCAATCTCGAATTTTGAGTGTTGCGCGTGACGAGAATCCAACCGGCACGCCGGCGAATCGCACCCTTAGTTCACCGATTCGAGTCGGCTGTGTCGAGGGAGTTTAAATGGCTGTGGCGAGAGTTTGGCAGGGTGTCACTTCTCGATCATCTTCGTCACGATTTCAAATACATCTCGAGAGAGATCCGGCGCCTTGGCGACGCTCTGCAACACGCGCTTGGCAGCCGCCCGGCGCTCCGCTTCGAGGGCATGCCAGATGCGAAAAGCCCCCAAAATACGGGCTGCAATCGAGGGATTGAAGCGATCGATAGCGAGCACCTGCTTGGCCACGAACTCGTAGCCCGCCCCGTCAGGGCGATGGAATTGCACGGGGTTCTGCATCGCAAAAACGCCGATCAGGGCGCGCACTTTGTTGGGCGCCGTGAGGCTGAACAGAGGGTGGCGCGTGAGCCCCTTGATCTGGCTGATCACCGACCGGAGCGGCGACATCGCCTGTGCGCCGAACCACGTGTCAATAACCAAATGATCGTGCTGCCAGCGATCGAAGAAATGCTGGAATGCCTTGTCCCTGACTTCGCCTGACGTTGACGCGAAGAGCATCAGTCCGTGCGCTTCGTCCGTCATGTTGCCGGCTTTGAAATAGTGGTCCGCGAGGCGGTCTTTGTCGGCGTCTGTTCCGCGCGCTGTGAGGAGCGTCAGCGCCGCGTTGCGGAGCGAGCGTTGTCCTGCACTCGCTGCATCCGGCGAGAATTTTCCGGACGGACGCATCTCTTCGTAGATGTCTTCGAGTTGTGAGCCGAGCGCAGTGCCGGCGAGCTTCATAAGCTGCCGGTGCGCGCGATAGATGAGGCCCGGATCGACGTTGCGTCCAATCGTACGTGCGATGTCCGCCTGGCTCGGAAGCTTCAGAAGCTCCGCGCGATACGCGGCTTCGAGGTTTCCGTCGCCGATCGCTGCACCCAGAGCCTTGATGAAGCTCGTCGCGCGCTGCGTGGAGCGCTCGCCTTTGCGCAGGCTCTTCACCATCTCGACGAGCGTGCGCGTCGCGTAGGTGTTGGCGGCCTGCCAGCGGTTGAAGAGATCCTGGTCGTGCGTGATCAGGAATTCGAGGTCGCGATCGGAGAGATTGAGTGTGAGGTTCACTGGCGCCGAGAACCCGCGCAGGATCGACGGCACGGGCGGCGAAGGCACATCTTGAAACCGGAAAGTCTGGCTGCGCTTCGTCACGTGCAGCACGCCGTCCTCGATCGTCTCGCCTGTTTCCCGCTTGAGGGCGATCTCCTGGCCGTTGCCGCCGATGAGGCCAAGCCGCACCGGAATGTGCAGCGGTTTCTTCTTGGTCTCCCCAGGCGTCGGCGGCAGCACCTGCTCGATCTTGAGCTGCGCCTCCTTCTTCGCCTTGTCGTAGGAGAGGTTGCAGACGAGTTCGGGCGTGCCGGCCTGCGAATACCATAGCTTGAAGTGCGAGAGATCGCGCTTGGACACGTCCTCGAAGCAGGTGAGGAAGTCCTCGATGGTCGCGGCCTGGCCGTCGTGG
>JAATOF010003740.1:0-12325 GCA_013170925.1 Podosphaera leucotricha | reverse complement strand
TTCTATAAGCGAGATTCGGCTCGAGCCTAAACATCTCTCGCCTTCATAGACGTTCTTACTCACCTTGTACTACAACTTGTATATAGATGACCAATGCAACGATTTGCTAGTCGTAACAGTAATTTTGGTATGATTAAATTTTAAATGATAGGATCCTCCAAACCTCCCGGATTGGATCAACTAAGTGGATAGTTAACATTTGGAATGAAATTCCGACATCTGTTCATCGAAATTGCTGGCAGGACATAAAGCTCTTGAATCGACCAATAGCCCCAGCTGCTTTCGACGGTACGTCGAAAATTTGTGCAGAAGCTTAGAGCCTCAAAAGTGCTGTTAATGTGCTCCAAAACCGCGTGTCAGTTGATAGTTTTGTTCAGTTCGAAGACGATATGGAGGGCATCTCTACAGAAGAATTTGTCATGTGTGGTAGATAAGATCAACCCAATGGGATCAGAACAAGCAGACGAGAGGAGCAGAAAAGCCTGAAAGACCCTGTTCTTTCCTCAATGTTGTTAATGCAACGACTGCATTCTAATAAATGACCATGCATATCACCCCTCTCGACTAGAAAGCCTCGTGGTGTTGATCTCTAGGCAATGGATACTTTACTTGAGAGTTACTCATGGAAGAGGATGAACCCTAGAAAACAAATAAGTAATCAATCTTTTTTCAAACCATAAAAACTAGTATA
The DNA here is from genome assembly GCA_013170925.1 of Podosphaera leucotricha. NCBI lineage: Eukaryota > Fungi > Ascomycota > Leotiomycetes > Helotiales > Erysiphaceae > Podosphaera > Podosphaera leucotricha. The sequence goes on along the minus strand of JAATOF010003740.1, from coordinate 11,634 downwards.
TTTAGATGTAGAATTCTGATTGAATACTCGTATCCCAATTTTGATTTTTGTGCTTTAAAATCATCTAAATATCAACTGGAAACCCTCCATGTAAATGAAGAACGAAGAGTTAATCAGTTATGGAGGAACTTCTAATTGCAAAATTAATACTTACAGGTGCACCTAAACAGGTTCAGCTGCAGAGTGCGAAAATATGGATGTTCCAATTCCACGCGTCATTCAAATGTACTAGATGATTAAAAGAATTTCCCCATCTCCTATGAAATTATACATGTCACTAGTCGTTATTAACTATAGCTCCTCGTAGCCTCCTTGTCGATCAGCTTCAGAGGCATTTATTTTCCATGGGCGCGCACATCCGTGCACGGTCAAGCTAGGACCTGCGGCACCGATCAGATCCATCTCGCACGAAGTTCAGTTCACTAGCGGCTACGCAACGTCGCTTGACGCGTCATGTGGAGGACGACATAGCTGCGGCACGCTTGGGTCCGCGCGAGATCTAGTCCATGTCATGAAACCACGTCGCTTCCGGCTTAGGGAGGGAGAATATTTAGTTCCATGTCGAGCCGGGGCGTATGGACTCGCTTTTATCGTGCAGCGTGCCGAGCCCCAATGCCGTTACGCGTTAAGCTTGCTTGCTTGCATGGGAATCTCCTTGGGTTCAAGGAGTGTCACTAAGACCGGTCGAGCTGTGTCTTGAAGTCTTGAAGTCTTCGCGTTCTCAAAAAATGCACAGAAGCTGTTGTAAGTGGCCCACTATCGACCCGGAAAAGAGCCTACAGAATGAGACGATGGTAGTTGTATGTTTGTATATGATGAAGAATGAGGCGTAGGGCTATTTGGTACATACAGAAGCGAGAAAAGTAACCCGATGATGGCCAAATTTCCATATTCGTGGCGCAGATGGTAAACCAATACATTTAAGGTAGATACCGGTATATGCAAGAAAAGTAAATGTATATGCACCAAAAAGCAGTCGGAGACACAAGCCGTAAACGAATCAGTCATAAGGATAGGTATGGCGCATATGCTGTTAAATGTACATACAAACATCCATGTAGCCACGCAACCGCACATCAATCGACTGGATCAATCAGCCCAATGACCAAGACTTTGGGGAAAATTATATATTTAGCAATAACCGATGATGCGGGACCTACATGTATTCAAGATGTGGTAGGCTTAACGTAGTTTTTCCCAACTTATGTCTCACAACTACCTCAAATACAGCTCTTGTTTAGAATAGACACTGCTCAAATACATCGTTAGATGACTCGATGGAATGTTGCTTGAGGAGTCTGAAACACCAAGAAATAAAAATTTTATGATGAATATGAAATAACGTGCCGTAATATCTGCAAATGTCTGCAAATGCACTGGATATTCCATATGCTAACGTGGTTTGGATCTGCGTCATCCGCCACTTATTCAGCATAAGGGATTGGTTAGTAGATCGCTTCGAGAAGATTCCCCGGAGTAAGTGTATGGTTGGTCGCCAGAGTAAATCCACAGTGTGTGTCTGTTGGGCGTTGCCAACGACTGTGATAAGCAAGGCGGTGGCGAGTTGGAGACATCGTGGCGCCACGAGATCAGGCAAATATTTACGATCACAGGACAAGCTGACCTGGAGGCTGCGGCGGAAAGTGCAGCCGACCGATAGATACAGCTAGTTATGTCTATCAGCAATTGTGACCGCGAACTGTTTATGGGACAATCGTACATTTCCAGACGCAATAATGGCATTCCCAGTGACGATATGCTATGTGCGTGCCGTCTTCGACAGCAAACTGCGTTTACCAAATTTGATAGCCCTAGCCACGGAACGGCAAGGTACTCATCCGATCCATCGATGCCATCGCCTTCATGTGGTGAAACGACGCTGATTATTGTTCTTACGCGGGTGAGGGATATCCAATCAAGCTTGGTGACTGGGCCACTTAACAATGAGTTTGACCTATACGACCTGCCGGCGGCGTCTCAGTGTGAAGTATTAAATTTGATCACAACTTTCATCGCGCAGATAAAAAATCCGAAATACGAATTGGATTTTCGTAATATGAAATATCCGAACATTGAGGCCAGAGTAAATCTTTCGTCCAATCGATCATACATCGTCAATGTTTTGAAGCAGACAAGCTTCTTGATCTACCACGCCACGCAAAAGTTTCGACTAGACCTTAAGGCTTTAAAATATCACTAACCCTCTGTTCTGGAACGAGCGTAGAAGATTTGAAAATGGGAATGGCGCATTGTAGCGAAGATTAGTATTTACTCGACATAATTCTCACGCACTGCCCATGTGTCAGTAGGCGAGGTAGAGTCAAGTTGGTAATCAGGAATGGGTAACGGCGAACGAATATGTTATTATCGTTCAAAGTAAATATATCAACTTGAAAATAAGACCACAGAGTCTGATTTCCCGAAAGATTGGACTATCAAGCCTACTGTAAATGGATAGACAGACAACCAAAACGGACGGCCTGGAATGGCTAAAACATTTTGATAAGCACACCAAGCAATAGACAGAAGACATGTAGAAGATGCTAATATTAAGTTTGAGCAGTACTATAGAGAAATTATTACTCTTAGCATGCCACTCCATTTGCTCAATATTTTTCAGCCATTAGACATCGCACTGTATTGGCCTCAATAAACCGTTTCATCACATCATGTATCAATCACATAACCAAGTCTAATTACATAATTTTTTTAAAGAAGGCAACATCATATTGGCATTCAAAGGAGCTGATATGTTTCCTTTGGACCCGGACTCCATCGTCTCTAAGCAGAGTAATCGCTAACGAACTCCTTACTTTCCTCGTGACGGTGAATCAAGGACACCCCTGATTTCACAATAATATATTTTCCAATGCAAGAATATCAAAAATCAAATCTTTGGCTGCTCTCCTACATTCATCGTTGAAGAAGGTTGGCCGACACGGCAAGAGTTTTCGAGAATGTACAATTAAAATGACTCCCCTGTCTGAACGTGCGCGCGTATTGGACGATGCAAATTTGGCGCTATCCCAACGACGGCGAGCTAAAATTTCACGATTTTAGGATGGAGGAGCTTAGGATTGAGGACTCCTAAGTGATAGTTGAAGAGAAAGAAAAGAGAGACAGAAAACGGCAGGCGGGTGAGCCAACCAGTGATGGCGAGAAGTTGATCCGCCTGCCCAGCATCAAAAGTGCGATGCTGTAGCAATTGCAGCAAGACGGGTCACAATGCAAGAACGTGTGGCGACAGTAGATCATTCTCTGCGTAGTTATCGACAGAGTTAAGTACGTTTGAACACGATTGAAATCAAGTTGGGCAGCAAATCGACTTGATGCAAATTCGTGTCCCGCCTATAGATACTTCCATAATGTATGTCTTAAAGATGAATAAATCATGTCCATACGTTAGGGGCTTAAGGAAGTAAAAATGTATAGAGCGCCCTTTGCATTGGGCCTAGGACCACAGGAGCCAATCGCGTCCAAACATGGACTTGACGCGTGCGCCGAGTACTAAAAATCAAGTACATCATCAGTCGAGTGATTGTAGAGCTAAATTTGGAGAACTAACTTCAAGAAAATCAAAATTGACCCGTGAGAATTTGTCGTACTCAAAAGTGGGTTGAGGATGACAAACTATACATGTAATTATGTCTTTCTAGCATACCTTTTTTGTATGTAGTCACGGATGAGGTATAGAAACTAAAAATATGAGGGCCATAAACCCTCTTGTCCATGAAGAATGCGTATTAAGATATACTTATTTCAATTTAGGTAATAATAATACAGAAATTAAATTACAAGAAAATGAGGTGTTTGTTATTTAACAAAATATATTCAATACTAAGTTCTATGATAAGGATTAACAAAGATGCAAAATTAAACGCCTCCTTAAGTTATCAGTCTGGTGAAATCCGTCTATCATTTTTTACTCCGAGTCTTATTTCCAATAGATAAAATTTTCTACTAATTATCTGCCTACCTTTTCTACTTGAAGTGCAGAAACTTTATCTGCGCCAGCGTCTCTCGTTTCTACTTTCTACCGAGCTGAGACTATCACTTTCTGATCCAGAGGCGACATACTCATCATAGTCTATGGCACTAGGGCGCGCTGGAACATCTTTTGCACTTTCAGTGCTGTAGCTTCCACTATCCTCACTGCTCACACTGCTTCTTCTATTTCGACGCTGAATCTTGCGGTGATGATCTCGCGGAACATGACGAGGGTGCCTTGCGGTATTCGTATCGGTGTATTCATTGATTATTCGCCTATTGCCCCGTGGTCGTTCAGAAGAATATCTGTACGACCGTTCTTTATGTATCTGTCTTCTCTCTCTCTCGCCATCAACAGCAGATCGCTTGTAAACACGTGGGTCGACGGCACTTGGAGGCGTAGGCACTCTACCGAGAATTTCGTGCTCAGCCCGGAGCGTTGAGCCCGAAGCACTGCTATGACTTTGAGAACTGACCGAGGGTGCGGGCGAGTAACGAATTTTGGATGAAGTGTGAGATCTATAATTATGATTTCGAGATCTACTTTGGCTCCGAGAACGTTGCCTCATGGGTCTACGTGCAGCCCTCCGATCTTCCCTGCTTGTGTGTCTTCCGTCGTGTATCCTGGTTTGTGGCCGAATTTCGTGTATTTTTTTTCCAGAATATTTTTTCTCTTTTTGCTTTTCTTTCCCCCTATATCGTTCAGGTTTGGAAGGGCTTTCATACTCGGATTGTGATCCGGAATTAGAGCCTGACCAAGAGCTCTGACTAGAATCACCTCCTGGTTCAGGTGCAGCCGGGAGAATAGTTAGTTGACGATCAGATTTCGGAGGATGGTTCCAGTCCCTCCCTCGCTCCCTATGTTTAGCATGATCAAAAGGACTGCGGATTTTTTCAATCTCATGTGCTTCACAATCCATATCATATGGAGATATCAATTTCCTTCTTCTTTGAATCCTAGTAGAGGGACTTAGTTCGTCAATGAAGCCACGTGCAGATATCATTTCAGAATCCACCCGACCTCGCTCAGCGCTATTTCCTCCGCTCATTCCACCTATACCACTATCTCTTCGATCATCTCTTCTTTCTCTTTCGATTATTTTGATGCTCTTATTTTCTAGTAGAGGTTGTTCACCAACTCTTCTATCTCTTCTACCAGAGCTACAATAAGCCAGCTGACCTGGTAACGGTGGGTTGGGGGCGAAAGGATTTCGATTAGAAGAGACCGGTGAAAGTGGTGGAGATTCAGAACGATAATTTCTTTTGTCATATTCAAAATCTGCCGAAGTTTCACTGACGTAGCTTCGGATGTGGTTTCCTTTGATGGTAATAATATAAGGACTTTTATTTCCAGACTCCTCATGATAACTTTTGACATGGGCTAATTTTTCTCTTCGTATCATCTGGGGACGTTCATGAGGCCCTATATGATCTTTCTTATCCTTGCGAATCGGATCACTATCAGCCCTGCGAAACATACTTGATCTAGGTACCATGTGCTGACTCCTATCAAAGCGCTCACGGTTACCAATACTAGTACTAGCATAAGTTTTGGCACGGGTTGGTAGTAATTCTTTACGCCCCCGAAGTTCTTCTGAGCCTATCGAGTCAACTGAGTCTCCAGACTCAGCAGAGTTTCCCGAAGAAAGATCTGTCTCTTGAGTAGACATAGATCGAGCAACATCCTCTTGCCACTGAAGAACGCGTTGAGATTCCTCGTCGTCAGGTACTTCTATGTTGTAAGGCGAACGATGCGACCTTGTCTCTCTTTCTCCATCACTTTCTTCCTTATATCTTTCATCCCTTCGTTTTCTCCTCTCCACAACTTGCTTATCTTCGCGATCTCTGTCTTTCCTTCCACCTCGTCTTCTCTCTCTATCAACTCCAATTTCACGTCCCCTATCTTGATCATGATCTCTCTCTCTCCTTCTTTCTCTCTCCCGTCCCCGCTCTCGGTCCCGTTGACGATTTCGATCTATTTGTTCTCTTTCTCTCTCTCTGGGACGTTCTTCTTCCCATTGGCTAGGATGTGCTCTTTCTGAAAAGTCTCTGGAATGATAAGGTAATTCAGCTGCTGCCGGAATTATAGGACCATGAACACCATTTCCCGAGGAATGGTTGGCCCAGTGGGCCTCGATTATATTTCCATCAAAGTCTCTCACAAAGCAGCGTTCTCCATTTTCAATCCGCTCGATCCCAACAACGGTGCCAGGAATAAGATGTTCACTTTGAATACAGAAGTCTTGAAGTGCCTGGAAAGAAGGTGCTGGTAGTACCACGTGTGCTAGGCGATTTTGTAAGTGTGGTAAAGATTGAGTCAAAGTGAGAAGCGGATGAGCCGGGTAAATGTGAGTGAGACCGAACGTTGATGAAGGTGGCTGAAGGTGAGGAGTCGAGGGATGAAGAAACTGAATTGAGAGCGGCTGAAGGAGGGAGGCGTAAAGGGACGTTGCCGATGGGAGATGTGATACTGAGATTAGTGGTACTGGTGGTGGCGGCGGTGGCGGCGGCGGTGGCGGTGGTGGGTGACCATGAGGTAGATGATGATGAGATGAGTGAGGATGCAATTGATACTGTATAGAATGTTCTTGCCGCGGTGCGCGAGGATAATGATGGGACATACTCAATTGATCGACTGAAACTTGGGAATTAGTATCACCCGTCAGGTAGACAGGAGAATGTGAAATGAAATGCGAGGAAATATATATCTACCTTAGTAATGAGAGATTGAGATAGTCTAGCAATTCCTTCAAGTTATCACCGACTATAGAAGTATATGAAGGCGACGAAAAATGTGGAATATGTGGAGGAGGGGGACGTTCGTGTACAGCTGCATGAGCCCCTCAGCGTACCTGGTTCAGTGGCTGGGAAGGACTGTCTGAAGAGGGAGAGAGAGAGAGCACTTGGGATAAATGTCTGTCGGATTTCTCCCTACATGTACATGAACTTATTTCCCTGTCTTCTTAAGCCGATAAATCCCTGTAAATTACTCTCCATCGAATCATCCACACTTTTCGAGGTTAAAGTTTGATGTTTCAAGGGGCTCGACGTGTTCCGCTCATATACACGAATGGACTTATATATCGGCATGACACTGCTGGTACTGTAGCCCGCTGACGACCTCCCATTCACTCACGACCTAAGTACATATACGTAGTTAAGAAACGTGGCATTCTAATCCGAATACGATATTAGAGGCTAACTATGCTAATAGGAAAAACGATATCATCATTGAGGTCGCTGTTGGATGCTCGTAACCTTATGGCCATCCCAAAATCTCAATTTTCCCAAGGCAGGGGATATGAATAGGAAGAAGAAATGACGAGCATGAGGATGCGGAGTTTTCGGAAAATAGAGCCATCCTCTCATCTAACTTGATCTTTCATATAAGAGTTCTACTACAGCAGTTTTGATAGTTTCTGCAGGGAATACTTTCTATTCAAACGATATTACGTACCATAGATTGAATCAACTACAACAATGTGTAAATCGTCTTATATCTAGGCATTTCTACTAAAATGCCTTGAGAGTGTATTCTCATATTCCGTTAGAGCATCTTAATCATCTTTTCTTTTAGGACCAGAACCTTGTACATGTAATATAGTTCATGTGCGCTCATTACGACCCAACTTTGTTTATTCCATGTGAGGAGAGAAAATCATCTTTTCTTTCGAGATCAAGATCCACGAGATACTCGATGAATAATAAGACTCGCAGCGACTACTCTCATTAAACTAACGATCACACAGAGAAAAGGTGAACGAAGCAGGGAGGTCAAAAAAGACGTGAATGCGCTATGGCCCAACATCAATGAAGTCGGTTTTTCCGCCATTAATGTGAAAATTGTGCAAACAGGTAAAATTTACCCGTCGACTACGAATTCCGCAGCAATTTTTAGATTCAACTGGTAAGTCAGATGTTTGACCTATCCGATGTCTAGTTTATCGATTAATGTTAGTTACCTCAAGAATTAAGATGCAGATTAGATGATTTCCCATATATCTTCAGCAGCATGACAAAATTTACTGCATGCGACTGAGGCTGATAAACTAAAATTACTGATCGAGATTTTTTCGTCAACAAATTGGTCCGCGAAGTTGTCAGATCCTTTGGCCATGGCGCCAACGAAGACACAGATACTTTCCTTGTCTGCGAGAGTCTTAACGTAATCTCGAACCTTGACAAGGGGTGCATCAAACGATAAAGTAATTTTTCGGCATTTTGGGGGAAGATGGTCAGAGATAGGGTTTTTGATAACCTTTAAAAGTTTTTCCTGAGAATTGACAGAGCGAATAGATAAGCGATGTAATAGTTGGACCATTAGACCTGCAAAACGTTTAAAAGTCCGAGGGATCCTGACCGTCGGGCTAACCTCGATCAAAACTCCTCTGGCAGTGTGGATATAAATCTGCAGTTTTCCAGCTTTATTTATAGGAGAATCAAGTAGCGTTAGTAGACACTGATCAGAGTCAGTAAACTTCGCGACATATCGTTAAGGAGGAGCACCTGGTGTGTTATATCAGGCCTCGCATCGCTTATATCCCGGTTCATCTTGCGCATGATCCCAATGTGTTCATCGCTATTCAGTAAAGAGTATTTCTCATCGCGTTGACCGCCAGACCAATTCCCGCTAACGGCTTTATATGTTTCTAAAGATGCATTGGAGAGAACTACAATTAACCTCTGAGTATCTTTATCCGTCGAGGAGATGGGAACATGCTGCTCAGCAACTAACTGCGGGAGTGCTGGTGGAGGTAAGGATTGAGTTCCTGCCATAAAATTAAATTAGTTTCTTCTGAATCTGTGATAGTGAATAGGATAGAAGTAGTAAACATGAAATAAAAATGGATGATGATTTTGAGGGATCAACATGTCGGCTCCCGCTTAAAATTCCTTCCTGTCCTCACCCCTCACCTGGCAACTAGCCAAGGCTCCCAATCACTGACCAGAAAAGACAACTTACTGCGCCGCTTCGTCGAACTATTCGCATGATTAGAAGTCGAGGTAGTTTCGGATGATTCCACTATGAGAGGCATCAAGGCGGAAGAATTGTATTGATGCAGTCTCGATAATTGGATGGGAGACGCCGTGGTGATTAATCTCGTACTTCTGAAAAAAAATAAAAAAAGTTGATGACCAGACCTTTGGCCAGATATTGATGGGAAAGATTAACTTGTCGAAGTTTATGTGGTTCGCAACAGATACGACACGGAATTTGTTGAACATTTTCTTTATCGCGATCACCATCTTCGTGTACATGTAGATAAACTTTTCGCTTAAAATATCCCGTCATATCAAGCTTTATTCTGCGAGTCGATGAACATCAATTTGTCTGTACAAGTACATGTATTTAATAGCGAGGTTGGTCGACGTGCGAAAATTAACTCTATATCTTGATGATTGATGTAAATTTTGTGACTTGTGATAAAAATGCAATAAAAATAATATCGATCAGGAACAAATGTAATAGTTGAGCTTTTTTTGATAGTGTCCGAATTAAATCTTACACGCATTTACATAAGGAGAATACGCCAAGACCCCCACAATGGCCACCCCAAATTCGGAAACTTTTACAGACATCTAGGTAAGTTATCCTCTGTAAACAACCATAAACGCATCCACTTTCAACGTGAAAAATCTATTCGTGAAGCTATCCTAGAATTGGATAAAAATCTAAGTTTATCTGAAAAAACGGACCCTATAGAGTATGGTATCCCGAGATCCGCACTTCGTAATCGGTGAGCAGGTGGTACTTCTCGAGGGATATCTAAGCAATCGATGCAGAGATTATCTGCAGAACAAGAAAATTTTCTTGCCGATTAAATTCTTGAAATTGCTGCTCGAGGATTTCTTCCCTCTCACACGAGAATTCGAGAAATAGCTTGTCGAATCATTCAGATCCATTCGGGAAAGAATGTATCTCTAAGTTTATAAAAAGAAATCCTCAAATTTCTTCCGTTGTTGGTAGACGAGTTGAGAGCTCACGAATCACTGGAACGTCTCAGTCAGCATTGGAGGCTTTATTTAAGCTGTGTAAAGAGGTCGAAGTTCGTCACGATATCAAAGCCGAAGATATGTGGGATATGGACGAACAAGGACTTGCATTAGGTGTTTGCTCAAATACCATGGTACCCACCCACCCCTTCTAAGAAGAGACGAGCAAGTGTTAAATCACCGGAGAATCGCGAGTAAGTGTCCACCCTTGAAGCAATAAGTGCGACGGGCAAGATCATCAAGCCTCTCGTCATCTTCAAGGGGAAAAGCCCTCAACTTTCATGGTTTGATGAATGCTCCCCGGATTAGACATATACGACATCGGAGAATGGTTGGACAAGCAACAAGACTGCTCTCGGATGATTAAAGGAAGTAATTTTACCACAAACGAAGCCCGACGGAAACCGGTCCCGAATGCTCCTTTTCGATGGTCACAGTAGCCATGCGATTGAAGATTTTATGTGGGAGTGTAAAAAGAACAATGTTCATCTTGTGTTCCTCCCACCCAATTTATCTCACGTACTCCAGCCTCTAGATCTTGGTGTTTTTTCGCCTCTAAAGCATTGCTACTGACGAATAATCTCGAATCTCGCTTACCTGGACGCTGCAGCTCCTGTCAAGAAACGACGCTTCCTTTTCGCGTACAATAAAGCTAGAATCCTGAAAAAGACCTCAACTCATCGCAAGTGCTCCAACCTGTAGAGTCGACACCAGAGAGGCCATGCACACCACCTGAGTCTACTCTTAGATCTGGGACAGCTCCGGTGTCTATTGCTGCCCCAAAGAGTACTCGGAATTTATAAGAGACTATGCAATTACTTAAAAGGCAGAAGAATCATGAGGGCGAGTAAGTTAAGTTAGTTCGAAAGCGGGCACGCTGTTGTAAATATACCTTCCATGGGACACTTGGGGTGAAAATATAAAATTCTCATATGTACACATCTGCGTCAAGCTTTGCGCAGACCACGCTCTTTAGCATGTATATACTCTCCCTAGCCCGCATAATTGTAGAAAGTTATCACAGATGCAAGTTCATATGCATCTTGAAAAGTCTGATTTTGGGTCAGAAGACATCAACTGAGGGGTAAAAAATTTCGATCGCCGATCGCAAAAATTCGCTGAGAACTATTCCCCCGTTCGAAGGCAAAGAAAACAATCTACTTCTCAATCATTCAATCATTCATTTTTAACTACAGTCAAAAATATTTTAATGTCATCGTTTTAAAAGTGCAGCTCTAACGGTAGAAGATATCACTCAAATTTCAGTCGATGGACGAATGAAAAACGTCAGTGATAACCAGACAGGAACTTTCCAACGAACTACTAAGATGTCTCCAGATTTCTCGCATTCATGAAAGCCCTAGTCCCTCTCACGACGACGTAACAAGATCTATCTACAGTCCGCTTCCAGGAGAGACCATTTGCCTTACTGGTAATATCAAACCGTTATTCCTCCCATTGAGATCTTCTATCACTAATTAGGCTGTTTATTCGCTACCGACTGCACTATCATCATTCACGATTAACTGCAATAGTTTGTTATATCTCACATTAACCATGAAAGTGTAGTATGCCGAGATTGGCGTGCTTTCACTGATAAAATTGACCCAGACAATTGGGTATTTCACAGATTTGGTAAAGCTCTCTAGTCAG
>JAATOF010003732.1:0-19361 GCA_013170925.1 Podosphaera leucotricha | reverse complement strand
TGCGTAAACACTGCTTTGCCCTTGCGCAACTTCTGGACGAGTTCCCACGTGTAAGGCGCAAGGTCATAACGATAGTTCGATGTTACACCGTTCTTCCCAAGCGTCTCCGACAAACCTTCGACACCCTGCCAGTTGAGTTTGAGCCCCGGGCACACCACCAGGTGCTTGTAACGGATTGTACGACAGCCCTCGATCACCACGGCATTCGCGTCGGGTTCGAAGCCTGCGACTGCCGCCTTGATCCATGTCACGCGACGCGGAAGCACAGCACCCATTGACTTGGCGGTTTGTTTCTTCGAGAAAACACCACCTCCGACCATCGTGAACCCAGGTTGATAGTAGTGAGTATCCGCCGGCTCGATAACAGCGATATCGAGGTCTCTCTTGCGTTTCAGAAGACTGGCGGCGACTGCCAGACCGGCAGCGCCTCCACCGACGATGACAATATCGTGGTTGGCAGCGGGATGGCTGGTATCTACGTGGCCGCCATTGGCAAGGCGGCTCAGAACAGCAGAGACATCGAAGCCGGCCTTCGAGGCAAGTGCAAGGATCTCCGTCGGCGAGCGCTTTCCGCTCTCGCTCAAGGCCCAGAGGCTTGCTGAGCGAGTGCCCGTGCGACAGTACGCCAAGACGGGCTTGGGGAGCGCGTCCAACGCACTTGCAAACGTACTGACATTCTCATCGGTGACCTTGCCGGACGTTACCGGCACCCAGCGCATCGCGAGCCCCGCGCTGCGGGCGGCTTTTTCAACTTCCGCATACGACGGCTGATCGCTTCCTTCACCGTCGGGCCGATTGCACACGATGGCCTTGAACCCTTGCGCAGCAAGCGTTTCCACATCTGCGGCGGATATTTGCGATGCGATTGATAGCGCGTCTGTGAGTTTCTTCGGGGTCATGTAAGCACTCTTTCTCTTGTACGGCGAGACCGCTGAACTCAAAGTTCGTTGATAGGAACCTTGAGATGTCGCTTCCCGCCCGTATCGGGTTCGGGCAGCTTTCCACCGCGGATGTTGACTTGGATCGACGGGATAATCAGCTTCGGCAAAGCCAGCGTGCTGTCGCGCGCCTCGCGCATTTTTACGAACTCGTCTTCACTCACGCCGTCGCGGACATGAATGTTGTGAGCCCGTTCTTCGGCCACAGTAGTTTCCCAGCTGATCTGGCGGCCACCCGGACCGTAGTCGTGGCACATGAAAAGTCGCGTTTCCGGAGGCAGCTCCAGAACGCGCTTTATCGATTGGTAGAGAACTCGCGCATCTCCGCCGGGGAAATCCGCACGTGCCGTACCGCCATCGGGCATGAACAGCGTGTCACCAACAAATGCGGCGTTTCCTACGACGTGCGTCATGCACGCTGGAGTGTGTCCGGGTGTCGACATCACGAACGCGACCATGTTTCCGATGCCGTAGCGATCGCCATCTTTAAACAGTCGATCGAACTGGCTTCCGTCGCGCTGAAACTCCGTCCCCTCGTTGAAGATCTTGCCGAACACCGTCTGAACGATCTTGATGTTCTCGCCAATGCCGAGCTTTCCACCTAGTTTTTCCTGGATATAGGGAGCCCCGGAAAGGTGGTCGGCATGTGCGTGCGTCTCGATCAGCCACTCGACTTTAAGGCCACCCTTCTCAACATGCTGGATAATCCTGTCGGCCGAGACGTAACTGATCCTGCCGCCTCCGTAGTCGATGTCCATGACGCTATCGAAGATCGCACAGGCATCCGATGTCGGGTCCTTTACCACATAGCTCACTGTGTTTGTTTGCTCATCGAAGAATGCCGTAACGTCCGGCTTCAACGCGAGATCTACGGGATACGGGATCATTTCGGGTCTCCGATTTATGGAAGCGACGGTAAAAAGCACTGCCGGGCGCATTCGATCACAGGTGCCAATGAAAGATGTTTGTCGCGCAAACTCACAGCGTGACCCAGAGTGCTGCCCCGATTGCAATGCCGCTCCAAACGACCATGTTGATGAACGAGCGCAAGATCACTCGGTGATCGCCTTCGTCTGGAAGACCGAACAAGTCGCACACCAAATTCCCAGGGAGAAAAAACACGAACAGAATGAGGTTTTCCCGTTTTGTCATGTTCTCGACCCTCCACAAGTGGACAGCCCGGTTGCCCGATACATTGGACAAAAACGAGCTAGGCCGGTCACCAGCGGAATGAGCCCTAGCAGGCCCCACAGAGTTTGCGGCCCAATGAAAACGAGGCTCAGCAAACCGGCTCCAAGCACGAGCCTGAGATTACGATCGAGATTTCCGACATTCGCCGCCATTTGAGTTCTCCTTTCGCCCGTCAACTCAGGCACAACGCCGCTGTTTTCAGATCAGAAGATGGTTTGTTGTGCCAACTCGCCAGTCATGTGAGCGGATGGAACCCTTGGGCCGCGCCGATGACGCGGCCCAAGGGGAAACCGCTGGAACTCAGCGCAAGCCGGAAAACCTCTTGAGCCACAAGCTCCGGGAGAAGGCTGGAGAGACTCACGAACTGCTTGTCCGGACACACCGCAATGCTCCAGAGGTCTATAGAAACATGTCGGCGGTGATACCTTCGTACCAACCCAGGTTCTCCGTCTGAGTCAGTTTCCGCGCCGCGGCGTCCTCACCCGGCTTCGACACGAAATCTTCTACGGCCGAGATCTTTCCGTCTTTCGGCACGTAACGTCCCCCGACTTTTACGGCATCGTCGTCGTCGATCATGCTCCAGCAGATGTTTTGAAAACGCGCCGGATAGGCTTTGCCGACATCGAAGCGGGCGCGCACCGCTGCCGCTGCGACCTTCGCCTGGCTGTTTGCGGCATACGCCGACTTCGGCATGTCTCCTGGAATGCAGGCATCTCCGATGACAAAAACGTTGGAGTCGATCGCAGACTGCATTGTAGAGGGATCTATCGGACAGAAACCGGTTTCGTTGCTCAATCCCATTTTCCCAGCGATCGCGCCTGCCATCTGCGCTGGAATGACGTTGACCAGGGCGGCGTTCTTGTAGGTTTCAAACCCAGTTACGACGGTGTTGGTAGACGGATCGACAGATTGAATGTCGTCATAGACGTCCTTGCTCAGCCATTCGACCATCCCGCCATAGTGCTTGTCCCAGCCTTCCTGGAAAACCGCTTGCTTGGAGAATTTCTCCTTAGGGTCGAGAATGATGATTTTGCATTTTGTTTTTCCTGCATTGCGCAGCGTGTGCGCCATCATCGAAACGCGTTCGTAAGGGCCGGGAGGACAACGGTAGGGATTGGGCGGCGCAAGCATCACGATCAGGCCACCATCTGGCACGGCATCAAGCTTGCTCTTCAGTAGCAGCGTCTGCGGGCCGGCTTTCCAAGCATGCGGCATCGCCTCTTCATGGTCTTTGCCCCAGCCAGGCACACTATCGTATTTGAGATCTATCCCCGGTGACACGACGAGCGCATCGTAATTCAGGCTCGATCCATTTTCCAACACGACGCGACGAGCCGTCCTGTCGACGTTACTCGCCTTCTCGTGGACCAGCTTCAAGCCATACCCGCTCACGAGCTTGTCATAGGAGTGCGAAATACCTTCAATCGACTTCACGCCGCCCAGAACCAGATTTGAATGGAAGCAAGTGACATAGGTCTTTGCAGGCTCGATGAGCGTCACGTCGATCTTGTCGCCGGCGTCCTTGGCAATGTACTTAGCGGCAGTGGCTCCACCGGCACCACCGCCGATGACTACTACTTTCGCTTTCCGATTTCCTAAGGCCGCCTTTGGCAGCCCCAATGCCGCCGCGGCAATCGCAGCTTGACCGATTTTGGCGTTGAACTGACGACGCGTCACCGACATATCCTCGATCCTCCCAGATGTGCTTAGCAGCGTTCTTTATTGGCCGACGCATCGCCTTCCAAACATCCGGCCGGGCGTGGAAGTGACGAATAGTGAGCAGCCAGCGCCTCTATCTCGTCTTCAGTCAACCTCGCGGCGATGTTCTGCATGACCGCGTTAGCCCGCTGGCCGGATTTAAACGATGCAAGTTTGTTCACGATCTCAACGCTCGTTTGTCCATCGAGCGACGGAGCAGCATTCTCCGTGTAGACGCTCCGATGGCACGTCGTACACTCAGACGAGAGGTACGCTCCGTATTCGCTCAATTCGTCCGCTTGCAAAGGTGAAACAAAGAGATCGACGCCAAGCGCAACGATTGCGAATGCCAACGTGCAATTCATAATCTCAACCTCGTTAATCCACTTTTGGCGCCGATTTCGAATCTGGCGTAACATCCAGAACCGTGGCGTGACCGGTTACGGCGACAGCGTCTTTGCAATTCGTCATGCACGCATCGGCGTTCCAAAACATGCGCTCCGTCACGCCACGATCATCGTCGTAGAAGCCGTCTGCGTTCGGCATCTTGATCGCCGTGAAATTGTCCTGATTTAGCTCGAACTCCGGATCATCGATCACATCATTCATGTTTAGCAGGAACGCCGTCAGGGCGTAGAGATCGTCGCTGCTGAGCGACTGAGCGTTACCGAACGGCATGGCTCGCTTGACGTAATCAAAGACCGTCGAAGCCGATTCCCAGTAAGATCCGATCGTCTTTTCCGGCCGGTCCGCCTTAAGCGTTCCGAGCCCCCCAGCGAGCACCGGCCATCGATCGCGTCCCTCTCCGAAATCACCGTGGCAAGCAGCACATTGATCGAGGAAAATCGCTTCGCCCTGAGATGCGGTGCCGTGCCCTCGCGGCAACCCTTGTCCATCCGGACGCACGTCGATATCCCAGCCAGCAATCTCTTCCGCCGTTGCCTCCTTGCCGAGCCCGAGCTTTCCACTCGCACTCGCAGGGGCTGCCATCAAGCAGCCGATCAGGAACGCGGCGCTTAGAGTCTGTAACGACACGTCTCGCACGTCACGAGATCTCCACGTTTTCTGTCTCGCCATTGGAGCGGACCAGCCAGGTTTGAATGCCATTGTTGTGATAGATCGAATTCACGCCGCGCACGGCTCTCAATTCGTTCTTGGTCGGCTGGAGGTAGCCTGTTGTGTCATGGCACCGCGATTGAATGAGCAGCTCTTCGCCTTGCCAGTCGAAATCGACATAAAAGCGCGTGACGGATCTCTCGAAGACAGGGCCGTCAACGCGGGCTTCTCTCCAATTGCGTCCACCGTCTAAAGTCACATCAACCCTGGTGATGCCCCCTCGGCCGGACCACGCGATGCCGGTCAGCACGTTGCGACCCCGCGCTCTGAGCGGCGCCTGCGGCGAAGGATTTGTGATGACGGATTTGGCGTCCATAACGAACGTAAACCGACGCGCGCGGCCGTCCGCCATAAGGTCCGTGTACTTCGACGTCTCTTCGCGCGCGAGCCACGGCTTATCGCCGACCTCGATCCGCCGCAGCCACTTGACCCAGATATTGCCTTCCCAACCCGGCACGACGAGCCGAAGCGGATACCCTTGCTCTGGACGAAGCGCTTCGCCGTTCATCTTGAACGCTAGCAGACAATCGTCGAGCGCCTTCTCAATCGGCAGCGATCGGTTCATACCGGCCGCATCGCCACCTTCGACAAGCAGCCATTTGGCATTCGGTTTGAGCCCGGCCTCGTCCAGCACCGTCTTCAGCGGCACTCCGGTGTACATCACGTTATGAATCATACCGTGTGTAAACTGGCACCCGTTGAGCTGAGAGCCACGCCATTCCATCCCGCTGTTGGCAGCGCACTCAAGAAAAAACACACGGTTGACGCGCGGCATGCGCATGATGTCACTCATCGAAAAGATGAGTGGTTTATCGACAAGACCATGGATCATCAGCCGATGATCGGCCGGATTGATCTCAGCCGCACCGCCGTGATGCCTCTCGAAGCAAAGCCCGTTCGGAGTAATAATTCCGTCGAGCTCATGCCAAGGGGTAAAGTTCACCGAACTCTGGCGCGTAGCCGTCAACCATTCAACGTCGCGACGCACGACATGCGCCTCGAACTTCGAAGGCTTTCCGTAAGGTCTGTCGGCAACACCTTCACCGGGATATTTTGCCCAATCAGGAATATGCGGCGGCAAATTCTCCGGCTTTGGATCGGCGTTAGCGGCCTGTCCCCATGCGGCGCCACCGGCCGCCAACACCGCTCCGCTTGCTGCACCGACACTTTTCAAAAAGTGGCGACGCGAGCTATTCTTCGTGCGAGGATCGAACTGTTCAGTCATCTCATTTGCCTCACACGCCCTTGATGTCCACAGCCACGTTTGGCTTCACTGTGACCATCTTCTTGTCCGCGATGTACTCGGACACCACGTCCCAAATCGCGGGACCTTCGGTCTCTTCGTTGACGCTTGCCCATCCTCCAACGGTGTAGATCTTGGACGCATCCAGCGGTTCGTCCTTTCGCAGCAACGTGAGATTTGAAATCCGTTGCCCCATCGGCTTGCCCACATCGATGGCAAAGCCCAAACCGCCGCAGCGGACCATGTCGCCGCCTTGCTGGAGGTATGGATCGGGATTGAAGATGTTGTCCGCGACATCCTCGAGGACTTCCTTAAGCCGCTCGCCGGTCATTTCCGTTCGGTAGCAGGCCGGATAGCTCATGGCTGTCGCGTTGGTGATGTCTTCGAAGGTGATATCCTTGTCAGGCAGCAGGCTCGGCCCCCACCGCACGCCTGGCGACAAAGAGATCTCAACATCGCGCCGCTCGACGATAGAGTCACATATCAGGGTGTCTAACGTCCCCGCGAAGTTGCCGCGTCGATAGAGCAAGCCATCCGCACGACCGAGCACGCGGCCGAGCTCCCCTTCGTACGGTGCCCGCGTCTTCTTAATTTGCTCCGACATTTCCCGGTCAGGCACAATCGCGTCGGAGAAAATTGGAATGAGCCGATACTTAAACCCAGCGATGCGCTTCGATTGGATGTCGAGATCGAGTCGCGACACAAACTTTCCGTTAGAGCCCGTCGCCACGAGCAATGTCTTTCCGACCAACGTGACTTCCGGCACGGCGTCGTGGGTATGCCCCGACAGGATGACATCGATACCCGTAACACGCTCGGCCATCTTATGGTCGACATCAAAACCATTGTGCGAAAGCAGGACGACGATATCCGCGCCCTTGGCACGGAGCGCCTCGACTTCCAACGCGAGTTCCTTCTCGCGCAAGCCGAAGACCCACTTGGGAATCATCCAGCGCGGATTCGAAATTGGCGTATAGGGGAATGCCTGCCCGATGACGCCGACATTGACGCCACCCCGTTCGAAGAGCTGCGACGCTTCGAACACCTTATCCTCGAAATCCGACTCGCGGACATTCTGAGCCAATAATGGAAATTTGAGCTGATCCACGAGTTCACGGACGCGATGCTCGCCGAGCGTGAATTCCCAATGCGCTGTCATGGCGTCAGGCTTGAGCAACGCCATAGCATCAACGACGTCTTGGCCTTTTGTTTTGTAGGAAGTCCAACTGTTCGTCCAGGTGTCACCACCGTCGAGCAGAAGCACTCGGTTCCCTCTCTCTGCGCGGATCGCGTTGATCACCGTCGCAACCCGATCAAGGCCGCCCATCGCTCCGTAGACACGTGCGAGGCTGGCGAAATCGTCCGAGGTTAGTGCATAGGCCATCGCCGAGCCGTCGCTCAGCTTATAGGCCCGTCGAAAATCGCCACCAGTTATGTGTGGCACCCTGTTTTTCGCCTCACCGACTCCGAAATTGGCAGACGGCTCGCGAAAATAAATAGGCACCAACTGTGCATGCAGATCCGTCACATGCAGCAGAGTTAGGTTGCCAACCGCATCGAACGACAGAAGATCGTCCTGGGTGAGACGCCCTTCCGCCGCAAGTCGGCCCAGAGGAACCGTTGAACCTGCGACTAGCGCAGCCGTAGCCGACGCAGCCATCATGAATTCGCGCCGCGAAATCATCTGTAACTCGCTTCTGTTTGTGTCTAACCCGCCTCCTTCCGTCTTAGCCAACAGTGACGGTATGCTCCGACTTATAGACAGCACCGTCGTCGTCAAACCAGCTAAAGACAAACATGCCGGTCTCTGTCGCACGAACCGAAAACGACTGATACGGATTGGCCGAGATCGCAGGGTGCCATTCGGCGCTCAGGATCTCCTTTCCGTTGAAGGTTACGGTGAACTTGTTGAGGATGTGACGGGGAATGATCTTCCCCGCTGCGTCCTTTCGCTGACCGCTTTCCATTTCGTGGCTAATCATCGTTTTGACCTCGATGATATCACCTGCTTTCGCGTTGGCTGGCATGCGCACGCGCGGCTTTATATTGGGATTCATTGTCGCGACTTCCTCTTCTCGATCTAGGACTGGCAGTCGAACACGGCTAACCGCCGCAGCCGCCGATCGTAACTTTCACTTCTTTCGCTGCGGAATAGACGTCCCCGCTCGACATCACAGCAACGGCAGTGATGGTTTGGGTCTTTGCCAGACGGATGCGCAATTGCGCTGCTGCCTTCGGGCTCAACGGCGTGAAAGTGTAGTCGGCAACTTGGGGGTTCGGGTTGCCATCGGCGAAGAAGTGAACCGACTTGACGTAATCATCGGCCGTCATGGGGCTTTCGACCGAGAAGTTTAGCGGAACGACCAATCCGTTTTCCGCGATACTTGGTAGATCGAGCGTAATCTTTCCCTCTAAAACTTTCTTTCCTTCGGCAACCTTCTTGACCAACTCGTCAACGTCCACTGCCGCTGCAGTTGCTATCCCTACCGGCAGCACAACGACCGCTGCAATGCCTGCTGCCGCAAGCAGCATTTCCCGCCGTGTTTTAGTCACGTTCAAGGCCTGCATATCGCTCCCAATCCCTTCGCGATCCCTCACACGGAGGCCGATGCATTACTCATCACGTTCCGCGTTTTTGCTGCCGACAGAGACAAAGACTCGGCGTTGTCCGCCGGCTTGTGGCTCAATTTTTGAGCTTCTGAAGGCAATGCGAGAGTAACTGGAAGTTTCTCTCGTTAGATATTTTTATTGCGAATTTGTCTTCGGCACATATTCACGTGAGCGCAGTCGCCTATAGCTCAGGAGAATAAAACACACATGCCAATGGGCAGCATCGCGCGACCGCTCGCGCGATGCTGCCCATCGAAGCGAAACCGAACCACAATGGGAACGTGAATTACCGATAAGGTGAATGCTTCGCCTTATCTTCGGGAGTGGTAAGAGATTTGAGGAACGCTACGAGATTATTTTTTTCCTGCTTCGTCAAATCAAGCGGCTCCAGAACACGTTCCCCGTCATGCTCAAAGCCACCTTTGTCGTAAAACTCCACGACGTCATCGAGCGTGGAAAGAGAGCCGTCGTGCATGTAGGGAAACGTGAGTTCGACATTACGCAAACCAGGCGTCTTGTAAGCCCAGCGGTCTTTTGCATCGAGTGTCACCGCGAAACGTCCGATATCATTGAGACGCGGCGCGCTGAATGACTCCATATCTTCGTGCTTCATCCGAACGAATTGGCCAGGTGCAATTTCGACATTCGACACCCGCGCTCCGCCACCGACTGCAACTTGATAGCCAATTCCGGTGACGTAGAATTTTCCGTCTGTGAACAGCGCCGACGTTTCACCGACCGTGTGACAGCTCGCACAACGCCCATTGCCAACAAACACCTCGAACCCGAGCTTCTCCTCCGGTGTCAGCGCATCTTCGCGTTTTCCATAGTACCACTGATCGAACCGCGAATTTCCGGCTAGAAGCGTACGCTGATACGAAGCAAGAGCGTCACCAATCGTTTGCATCGATGGGCCGTGCCCATTAAACGCCGCCTCAAACAAACCGCGGTAGTCGTTATAGCCTTTTATTCTGTCGACAACACTTCCGATAGACGGATTAGCCATCTCGAGTTGCGACAACAGAGGCGCCCACGCTTGCTGGGCTAGATCTGTTTCGCGGCCATCGTGAAAAAGCGTTTTTTCATAAGCAACATTGTAGAGCGCCGGCGCATTGCGATTAAGGCTGCGCCCTTCCATACCAATCGCTGTCGCAGACTGATTGGAGGTGAGCCCTTGAGACTCGATATGGCACATCGCACAGGAGTTCGTATTGTTGAAGGCAAGCCGCCGGTCGAAAAATAATTTACGACCTAATTCGACTTGGCTCTTCACGGGCTTCTGGTGCGTCTCAAGAGCCGGGAGTCCAAGCGGAATCGGAAATTCGGTGTTCCCGGAAGCATTTTCGGAGCAGACGTACCCTGCCAGCAGCACGCTGAGAGCAGAGATGCATATGGGTACGGCGAGAGGCAGACTGCGATTTCTTTGCATTTCATCCCTGTGATTTGTCACTCTTCTTCGAGCAGGAGCGTACCAATGTCAGCCAGGATCACATCCGGATCCAAGAAGCTCGTCGTATAGATCTCTCGCACCCAGGAGTCCTTGTCGATGAGGAAGACCTTGATCAGGTGATTGATGACGTCTGTTCGTTTTCCGCCATCGTCGAACTCTCGCGATGCCGGAACGTACATCTCATTGAGCATTGGGGCGAGGAAGCGCTCTGACCATGTGGTCAGAAACGCCCAGGGCGCCTCCGGCGTGCTGATAGATGTTTTGAAGAACGACATCATATCCGGCGTGTCGACTTCCGGATCAAGACTGAGAAAGACCAAGCGCACCTTGTTGTGCAGCTTGGGATTCTTTTTTATCGCGTCATGGACCGTATTGAACGCATCCCACGCCTTCGGACACCCCTCCGGGTCCCGGCAAGTGGCGTAGAAAAAAGAAAACAAAGTGATCTTATCGCTCGTGTAGCTCGAGAGCCGATGTGGCATCCAAACGTTGTCTTCGAGAACCCAACCGGACGGCGCCGGTTGGATCTTCTCAAGTCTGTAGGTTCCGGCCTTTGGATGTACAGGGCCGGTTACGTCTTGCTCGCTGCTTGCTACCGAGGTCGAGATAGCAAGCAGCGAAATCAAGAAGTAACCGGCCTGCATGCGACGCGAACGCCGCGGGAGGAACCTGCAAACTTCGCCTATGCGAAGCAATTCTTACTCTCCCAGCGCCGCAGCTTTGGTCTTGGCCGAGAACTTCATGTGGTGCGCGCGACCAAGCTTCTCAGCATGGAAGTCAACCGTGAATTTCTCAACCAGCTCTTTGCCGTCCCAGTCGTACGCCTTAAGCCACTGCTCGTTATCGGCGCCCTTCTTGTCCCAGTTCGCCAACAGCGAAGTTGTGAAGTAGACGCGCTTACCGTCGAAGCTCTGCGAAACCATGTTGACCTGGCTTCCCATCTTCTTCGAGTAAACTTCCTTCGGCGCATCGAGATTCGTCAGATCGAAGTACCGCGTCGTGCCATCGAGGAATGTATTGACCCAAAGACCCTTACCGTCAGCCGTGATCGAAATATCGACAGGCAGCGGAATCTTAGAGGGGTCGCCGATGTCTCCGACATCCTTAGCCTGCCACTCGCCTTTGTCGTCCTGCCTGATTACCCAGAGCTTCGAAGTCAAAGCTGTAGCAGTGATCGCCCAGTTGTCCTCAGGCTTGAGGGACCAACGGATCTCAAGCGGCGCGCCCGGGACTTCCATTGTCTTGATAGGCTTCATAGACTTGAAGTCCCACATGATCATTGACTTGCCGAAGCGCTTCATAGCCTCCGGATCTTTGACCATCTGTCCCATGTCCATCATGTAGTTCGTCCAGCCCGTGAAGCTGGAGGTCAGCATCACGTTCTTGGCCGGATTGATACCGATGTCGTACCCATAGCCATCGCCGCCGTTTTCGAGCGGCATCGCATGCGTTGTGACGAGCTCCCCGGCGTTGTTGTAAACCGCAATACCCGTCTGACCGTCGTGCGTCTTACCGTTCGACAGCGCCTGGATCAACATACGACCAGGCGTCGCGTAGAAGGTATGGGGACCAACGAAACCAGTCTTGTCTGCGAAGTCAGCGATGGTTTTGACAACCTTCGGTTTCGCAGGATCGATCAGGTCGAATACGAAAATCTTATTGTCATCCAGGCGCCCCGCCCACAAGAAGCGGCGATCATCAGTAAAACCAGTATGATGCGCTTCTCCACGACCACCGACAGATACAGAATGAACGACCTTACCAAACGTAGGTGAGTTCGGCTGGACGTCGATCGTCACGAGCTTGTCGGACTCGTCGCCAACCCCCACTTCGCCCAAAGTCCATACGTGCAGAAAATCTTCCTGCCCCTTAATCAGCGCGGACGTGAACGGCGAATTGCAAGTCTCATCCGCGACGGACATCGACGGCCCAGCCGCGAGCATGGCCAATACACATACGCTTGATTTCAGTAGCTTGCCCACTTTGTTTCCTCCTCGACCGTCGCTGACCAACGGTTCCTGTCTACGTACGACCTGGACGCTACCTCTGTGCGCACGCCAAAGTGAAATTCTATTTGCCAATGCCGCCCATTCAATGTTTCTATAGATCCTGAAGATACGGGTAAAAAGTTGCTCGCAGCAGCTGTTCCTTAGGTTATTTGTTCCCTAGACAGCCACATCAAGCGATTACCTACTTCGAAGAAAGCGCCCGAATTCAGCGGTATGAGGCCTGCCATGAACCTTCAGCAATTAAGATATGTCCGCGCGCTTGTTGAGGAAGGCTCGTTCGTGGCTGCGGCGTCACGTTGTGCGGTTACCCAGCCGACTCTCTCCAACGGCATCGCCCAGCTTGAGGCCGATCTCGGTCACCGGATTTTCCGCCGCACGACGCGCAGCGTTGCACTGACTGCCTATGGCGAACGTATTCTGCCTTCGGTCGTCGAGGCGCTGAATGCATTCGAGCGCGTTCGCGATCTCGCCAAACAGTCCGGAAAATTACACCAGATACGAATTGGCATATCGCCCTGCGTGGGAATCCGACTCGCAGAAGTCGCGTTGGAGCCGGCCAAAAGCCAGCTGCCTGACATCGAAGTGATCTATCGCGAAAACAATCTCATTGAGCTTTGTGAGCAGATGAAGCGGGCTCAACTCGATATTATTCTTGCGCCACTGGACCTTCGTGCCAACGTCCTACCCGATGCGATGACTCTGCCCATCTACAGCGAGCCGCTGTTTTTTATTCCGCGAAAGAGTGAACGGTCACGCTGGTCGAATTCAAGCAAGGTAACCGTTGGCGAGATCGCTCACGATCAGTTTGTGCTTGTCCCAAACGCCTGCGGTCTCGCACAGACGACAAAGCGGCTATTCGATGATAGTGGCTGCGGGCTCAACCGCTATCTCGGCGAGGCCAGCAGCTATAGCGCGATCGAAGAGTGGGCAGATCTGGGCCTCGGCTCTGGCATCCTGCCGGCTTCAAAGATATCCGAGCCAACGCGCATGTTTGCCTTGCCCATCGTCGAGAACGGGCAACCTGCGATGATCAGGTATTTTGCAATTGGCAAGCCAAGCACGATCCCTTCAGCCATCTTCACGCAGATCTGGGAAACGTTGCAGGACACTCCGATTCCATCGACCACCAATCACCGCCGACCCACGCCGGCCGCGACTTACGATTGGTGCGTGTGAAGGTTTAATCGGCATTCGAAGGAGCAGCTGCAGCCGGTCGACCGAACCGCAAGAGTGTCATGCGCCACGTCGCATGGTAGCTTCGCATGTCGTCGACAGTCCGACTATGCCGTATCGGCGCATCAGCTTCAGCTCGCGGATTGTCGCCAAGTCCAATCGTCGCTCCGACGCCAGCATAGAGATCCCGTTCGCCGAACAGACGAGACAGTAGGGCAAATGCAGGTTCTCCGGTGCAATGGCCCGCAGCGATCCAAGAGACCTTGTAAGTTGTAGCAAGCCGGTCCAGCTCACGCGCTATCTCCTGGTCCGAGGTCGTAACAAGATGGAGACCGCCGGCAATAAGATGGATGCGGGAATCGATCTGGCGGGCCGCCTCCGCAATTCGTCCAACACCTGGATGAGAGCACCCCACAACGATGACAAGACCATGGGGCGTCTCGATTGCGAGTGAGAGTTCTCTCATCTCGACGGTGCCTGGCTTGTCAGAAACAAGCGCGATGAGATGAATACCGGGAGCGATCTCGGTCGTCGTCTCGATCAAATCGATGTTTGCACCAGGCCACGCTTGTCCGAACTGCATCGGATCTCTCGGCGCGCCATCGAAGTAGCGGCGGTCTTTTGGCAACGTTGCGTCTCGACGGAAGAAGGTTGCCGGTAGTGAAGCGCCGAACACGCCGAAGTTTTCCTTGGGAGCGAAAATCTTGACGCCAGGATTCACGGATAAGACATATGCGAGTCCGGCGATGTGGTCACCATGGCGATGTGAAACGACCACAAAGTCCAAATTCGTTAGGTCGACGCCGAGGGCTTTCACGTTGTGCGCGAAGACTACGGGATTGTTGCCCGTGTCAAACAAGATCCTCCGCCCCCCGATCTCAATCAGAGCGGCATATCCCCAGTCTTTTCGTAAGTCGGGATTACGGCCGAACGCATCGAATAGAACTGTAAGCTTCGCAGGCCGGGAATGAGTTGCCCCGGCGCTATCGGAATTCGGCGCTGCCGACAGCGGCTTCACAAAGCCCAGGCACGCAATCGCGACAAATAAGATGGTTCTGCCGCACATCGGCGCTTCCTTTGGGTTCGACCATGAGAGAGCAGCCTACGCGTACCACCGCGACGAGGAAAGGCATGCGGGTACTCCATGTCATTCAAATTTCAAATAGCTTCTCATTCGCCATTCCTATTTGTGCTCGGACGGCGGCGACGATTTACTCCCGTACTCTCACGTCCGTTCCGACCGGGAGTCGGTGCTCTTGTAGTGAAGTCGATACCGCATGCATCTTCGCATTCTCGCTCTCGCTTTCACGCTCGCCATACCGCTTACCTTGCTGGATTGGGCTGCAACCGAATTGCACGCCGCCGATACCGAAGAAGAGATCAGGCGCTACCGGGAAATGATCGACGATCCGATGGCGAATCCAGCGTTTTTGAATGTCGACCGAGGCGAGACACTTTGGACTCTAGAGCGCGGGTCAAAGAATGTTTCGCTCAAAACCTGCGACATCGGCAAGGGACCAGGCGTACTAGACGGTGCGTATGCCGAGCTTCCGCGCTATTTCTCTGATGCCAACCAGGTGATGGATCTTGAGCAGCGGCTGCTCTGGTGCATGGACCAAATACAGGGGCTCGACACCAAGGAAATTCTCACGCGGAAATTCGCGTCTCCTGGCATCACGTCAGACCTCGAGGATCTCGTTGCCTACATCGCAAACAAATCGAGCGGCATGACCTTCCACATTCCTCTCGACGACCCCCAGGAGCGAGATGCCTACTCCGTTGGCGAAGCCTTGTTCAACCGCCGCGGTTCGCTGCTGGATTTCTCCTGCGCGACTTGCCATAGCGCAGACGGAGCACGCATTCGGACCACGCAGCTGCCCAATTTGACCAAACCGGGCCCTGATGCGCGTGAAACCATGGGATCTTGGCCGACCTATCGTGTCTCTCAAAGTCAAACGCGCACGATGCAGAACCGCCTTTGGGACTGCTATCGCCAAATGCGAATGCCGCCACCCGAGTACGGCTCTCCGGGCATCACCGCACTAATGATCTATCTGACAAAACAAGCGGATGGTGGACCGATCAATGTTCCTGCAATCAAGCGCTAATCGTCTCTACTTCGCCTCCAGACTGACAATCGCGATCGCTGGCTTTTGCTGCAGCGCCCCGGCTATCGCGGGCGATAGCCCTCCCACGCAGGTGGATGCATCTATCGTGGAGCACTATGTCACCGAAATGTGGTCGGGTGCCGATGTAGCTTGGCGACAACGGCTCAAGCAGGACCAAACACAAGCCCTATGCTCGCAGTTCCGAAACGATCCTCCCCATGACGTTGCCGATTCCATCCGCGGCCGCGAAGCGGCGACGATCTCCTACCCTACCGATGGCGCGCTACTCGGCAATTGGAGAGAGGGGGAAAAGATAGCTCAGAACGGACGCGGCGGCCAATTCAGCGATGCTCCCGATACTGTTCGCGGCGGCAATTGCTACGCTTGCCATCAAATGGCGAAAACAGAGGTCTCCCATGGCACATTAGGACCAAGCTTGTCCGAATACGGCAAGATTCGCAGCTTCAGCGCGGACGCAGCCAAGGACGCCTACGCAAAAATCTACAACTCCCAAGCTTCGTTCGCATGCTCCACGATGCCCAGGTTTGGGGCACACAACTTCCTCTCTGTGCAGCAGATCAAGGACCTCGTCGCCTATTTGTTTGATCCAGAAAGTCCCGTAAACAAATGATTGGAACACCCACCATCTGGCGCTTCCACACGAGCCCCTGCAAATCGTTGCACCAGCTTATTTCGGTTGTCGCCGCGCTAGTCTGCAGCTTGGCATCTGTCCACGCGAGCGTCGCTGCCGAGCTTGTTATGGTGCGTCAGATCGGATGCTCCTGGTGCATCCTTTGGGATAAGGAGATTGGAGAAAAATACGCCTCCACCGAGGAGGGCAGGCTTGCGCCCGTGCGCATGGTGATGCTCCACGACCCGCTGCCGGCGGCTGTAAAATTACCAGTTACGATCACGCCCACCTTCCTTCTTCTCGATGAAGGGCGCGAGGTCGGGCGAATAACCGGATATCCGGGAGAAAGCTTCTTTTGGGAAATGCTTTCCGATCTTCTCAGTCTCTACTCGCGCACCGAACATCGTGCTCGGTAAGCGCCTAGCGGGCTACTCACTGATCAGCAAAGAGGCTAGCGAAGTTAATTTTGCGCTCGATCTCATCCAACCTGAACATGAAAATATCGCGCATGCTGACTACGCCAGCCAATGCGCCAGCATCCTTGACCGGCACATGGCGAATGTGATGCGTGCTCATCAAATCCATGACATGCAGGAGAGAGTCATCAGGTGCGCAGGTGACGACACTGCGTGACATGATCGCCGAAACGGGCAGCAGATGTAGCTCTCCGCGCCGATCCGCCAGCGTATAGGCAATATCACGCTCTGAAACAACGCCATCAATGCTCCGCGCGGTGTCGCTCACCACGGCGACGCCCACACGATGACGCTGAAGCTGGCGAGCCAGAAATCCAACTGTGTCGGTGGACTTCACTGTCACTGCGTGACGTGGAACCCTTCTGAAAAATTCGGCAACCCTGATCACGTGGCTTT
This sequence comes from Podosphaera leucotricha, assembly GCA_013170925.1. Taxonomy (NCBI): domain Eukaryota; kingdom Fungi; phylum Ascomycota; class Leotiomycetes; order Helotiales; family Erysiphaceae; genus Podosphaera; species Podosphaera leucotricha. The sequence goes on along the minus strand of JAATOF010003732.1, from coordinate 2,322 downwards.
CCTCGTTGACTTGTTTGCAGGAAACGAAATGAAACCATCGTAGTGCACGCGTCACCTGATTGATGAAACATCGTTGACGAAGCGAATGAAACTGCTGACGTGTCGCGCGGCAACTTCGCATATGCTGCACCACACAGAACTTTGCGGGCTCTCGGAACTCTTGCACGCGGAGCCAACTGAAAATTCCCAATCCATCGTTTCGACCTGAATACGACTACAGCTCGGATCACAAGGGCGCAAAACAGGGCAGCGACAGTTTCTTGATGCCAACATTTTTTATAACTTTACAACCTACCTACTAGTTGGTATTTGGTAATCACGTTAACGCCACCCCAGTAGGAAGGAACGCTTGAATGTTTGATTGGGCGCAATACCGCAATGATCTGAGCCAGCGCATTGCCGACCTCGGCGCGTTGTCGCCGGACACCGTCGGCGGCTACATGATGGCAAGTGGCGCAGGAAAGAAGACGGGGCAGCTCGACGAAAAGACAAGGCAGCTCATTTCGCTCGCAGTAGCTGTCACCACCAGATGCGATGGGTGCATCGCATTTCACTCGCAAGCCGCCGTCAAAGCGGGAGCTACACAGGAACAGATCTCCGAGGCTCTTGGCGTGGCGGTAGCCATGAACGCGGGGGCTGCGTTGGTCTATTCCGCGCGCGCACTCGATGCAATCAAGTCAGCGGCTGACTGATACCACTACATGGAATTTACCGATGGGAGGCTGCCCGATTCCCACATCGACGTTCACTCCATTTGAAAGCCGGCACATCCGCCCGGAAAAGGGCGAACCTCACGGCGGATACTCCTTGCTAAAAAGGTACGCATGACACGCATACTCTATATCAAGTGCTCTCCAAGAACTGGAGAGCACTCTGCATCCCATCGCGTCGCAACGGCCTATATCGATGCAGCCCGCAAGTCGGGGCATGTCGAAACCGAGTTCCTCGATATCTGGGATACCGTTCTTCCACAGTTCGACGGCCACGCGCTCGAAGCAAAATATGTGGGACTCGCAGGCGGTAAGCTGTCGCCGAGGCAATCCGCTGCATGGCAAGAGATCGAGGAGCTCGGCCGACGCCTTCGCGACGCGGATCAACTTCTCTTCAGCGTGCCGATGTGGAATTTCTCTATCCCATACCGGATGAAACATCTCATCGATCTTGTCACCCAGAAGGATATCACGTTCCGATTTTCGGACGGTGCGTTTTCGGGATTGCTCAAAAAGCAAACCGCGATCCTAATCTGCGCCCGGGGACTAGGATATGGCCATGACGGTCTTTCAGAAAACCTATACGACTATCAGGAATCCTACCTCAGAAGTTGGCTCCGCTTCATTGGAGTCGAGGATATTCGCACCATTAAAGTCGAGAAGACTCTGATGGGTCAGTCAGAAAGTGACAACGCCATCGCCAATGGCATCGAACAAGCCGTAGCTCTCGCTACCTCCACAACTAGCGGAAGGTCGCTTTAGGATACTAACGTTTCCAGCCAATCCCGATGGCCCGGCAATTATCGATCTATGCCTAGTCATTCCTTCGACTTCCCGCAGCAACCAGCTACATCCTTCGTCGCACACGCAAGCGTACCGAAGCGCTGTCACGTCTCGAATTCATTCATCGCTAGAAGTCCGTCGCGTAGAGGCGAGGCTCAGGCGTGTGACATGCGCATACCCGTTAGAGAACAGTTCGTCGCTTGAACACTAAAGGATCATATCAGGATGCGCGGACCGTTTTGCGGGAGTAGCCCCCGACGGGCCGAGTTGCTCGAGCTTTTGCGAGAGAAGAAACCGAATAGCCTGCGCGATTTTCAAACGCTCCTGCGGCGAACGGGCAACGCTGATACGGTTAGCCCACGTAGACACTCGACTTCTCCTCACTTCGACGGCTCGAGCTATATCGCTTTGCTTGAGTCCAGAACCAGTCGCGATATCGAGTAACACATGGAAGTCCTGCCCGTCCCCAAGATCGGCATCCGGTAGAAGCGCGAGTAGTTCAGCCAGATAGCGTGCGCGAATCGCTGATGCTGCTCGCGCGAAACTGGTGAGTCGACGACGGGGAGGATTGAGCATATATGTGCAGCCGCTCCGTAATTATTATCGCTAAGCTCCGCCAGATGATGGGCGGCTAGCAATACGTAACAGCATCACTAATTGACTTGAAATTTCCATTTCACATGGCACCTATTACTTCAGCATATCAATGCAAGAAGTCCGCTTAGGCGCAGGGCAAGGCAAAACACTGTCTGGAACTCATGCTGCGTTGCGCTCTGCATCGTGAGCTATTTACAGAACGGCAAATTGTCAGCACGTCGAGAGAGAGAGA
>JAATOF010003726.1:0-48139 GCA_013170925.1 Podosphaera leucotricha | reverse complement strand
CATCAATAGAGATGGACTCAATTAGTGAGCACCACTCACGATTACCTGTAACAATCTTTCTAATATCCCCCCTACTTCTTCTTCTGAAAACTTTGGCGGCTCTAGAGTAGCCCAACATGAATCCAGTCTCATCCATGTTCCATACATCCTCATCCAATACATTGTATTGATCTTTTGTCTTTTCTAACTTATCAAATAATTTGTGAATTGCATCAAGGTTACTGGATGCGCTTGCTCTCTCTATGGTTACAGAGCGAGCGTAAGAAGTGCTGAGTTCGGGATGGCGCCGCAACAAACTGTAAATTCATTTTTTGCCTAGCCCGGCATCGGGGCGGGCGGGATTGGCCTTCAGAAAGTAACACCTAATATCAGGTGTCAATTTTTGTCCCAGAATACGTATTAACGTATTTAAATCTTTATACACATATGAATTTATCAGGGGAAACGAACCTGCCTAGCGATTTCAATAACAGCCGCTATACGACAAGAAAATCCTATACCTGAAAGATAGAGGCAGTAATTTTTAACAGCCCTCTCTTCTTCGGAAGAAATTCGCTGCATGTGTATAAACGCAACTGAAGATGACCTAGTCTTTCCTTCAATCCGTCTATAAAGAGTCGACGGTACAACCTCATGGACTGTGACACAATCTAGTATTGAAGTATGAGAGCCATAGTTCCATGCAGTCCGGGCATCGTTCAACCTTTCCGATTTACTTGCGCTTAAGGTAGAAGTACGAGAAGTCATTTTAATAGACAAAAGGGCAACTTGGAAGAGATGATACTGTTGGTAAGATGTTTCGCCAACAAAAACATCTTAAGTGTATACATTACTAAGCTATTTCGTATAGATAGGTCAATCACCTAATCTTTTCGGATGGACTCAAAGTTATACCTTAGTCACGAAGAATAGACGCAAAGAAAATACTTGATTATTCGTTTAATGCCATCTTAGAATTGTGACGCATGAAACTCCTGAGAGTTCGGGGCTCTCACCCCAAAGATTGGGGCGTATACCTTGAAAATTGATCAAGGCATCTCGACTACTGAAGATATCATATCAAATTTTAGAGCGGCACTCTGAGTAAAAATTCCGACATGTTCATTGTATGAAAATTGATTGATCTGCGAGTCCTGATGCGTTTTCATAAGTCGCATCGGAGAGACAATGTCTATATTTTTAACAACTTTCCATAGTCTTTCCATGGCAAGCTTTTTCAGTTACTTCTGATTCCACCCTTGGCGTCTCTAATTTCGTTCATCTTTACAACTCGCTTCTTGAATTCTTCGTATTGGCACTTTTCGTAGCTATGTCTTTCGGTCTATGGCCCTGGCAGTTAGACAGGAATCTTGGGGAGGGAGCCAGTTTAATTGTAATATGTCTAACTGACCTCACACTTCCACGGTAGATAATACTCTTCAACACGACATCGGTTAAGGGGTATGAGTAATCCTGCGCAGCTATCTCGATATGCTAAAGGAAGTCTAGCTTGTGACATTTCCTCTCTCGTTGCTGCTATTGAACTTGTTAGAGATAGATTCTCCAATCATAACTGAAGATACCTACACGTTGAGGCGGATGTCGTATGGATACTCATGATGATGGTTGATTGATTGTTAGAGCGGGCACTTGCTGCGTAGCGTTGTTGTTCAGTTAATTAGATGTTGACCTCAGCCTGGCGCTTTCAAAGCCAAAACGTGACCGATAGACATGTGTACTCTCTGCCATAAAAGAAATTGTTCCAATCACCCTCTAAGTTCCGTTCCTTCTCGTAACATTCTTGTAAAGAAATAGTATACAAAACTTAACTTTATTTCTATCGACACTTATTCTGAGGGAGGCAGTACACGTCTTACATACATTCAGTTCTGGAACTTCGGTTAATTGGCTGCCATAGGTACACGGTACACTTCATTTCGTTCGCACATCTGGGACAGCCAATGAGATTCGCAGTCCTTTCCCTCAAGACCTCCATTCATCCATGCGGGGCTCGGTCGGCTTCGTCTCACTATCACCATCCCCAGCACTCTTCCTGGGAAGAACTCCCACGACTTTCCCAGAGAAGTAGGGCGAAGAGCTCTATTGATCATCATTGACAGACTTGACTGTGAGGCGAAAATATGCCGAGAAAAACATCTAGAAGCAACATTGTGTGATATGAATATATTAAGATCTTATACATTGCAATAGGAAATAGAAATGGGTCGGTCATGATTCTTTTCTCATCATTCACCTGAGAATAGTTCGATCTCACACATTTAACCTAGACATGGAGAAACACGTCTTTGGATTTTTAAGTCTTCAAAGCTATGGCTAGCATGTTGTAGCAGGGGCGGTAGCAAAAGAACCGAAGACTTAGAGACCAAGTGTACTCGCACAAAGTTTACCTGGAGTGTGTAGGCCCGACTACCCTCACCAATGAATGAATATTTATATAAATACGTCTACTCAACAGGAGGGCGAGAAAAACTACTGAATTTCAAGGCATATACTTGAAAGTGTATTAGAACCAGTAATTTTTCGTCATATGTGGAGTATGTTCCCAGGATACCCAGACGATACTCGGAAGAACGGTCCGGATGATGCATCATTTCGCTATACGAGTCACTTAACATATGGCTTGGCTGCTCAAAAGAAGATATCGAGAGCCTATGTGGTGATTTCACGAACAGTGTAGAATTACGCCGGTAGATTGAGAGAGCACACCCTATGGTCAGAAAGATTACTATGTGTTCGAGAGGCTCTAATTTGCTCCGGTTCTCGCAAAATTATTAACAACAGCTGATGCCCTACCATTTTGACAACAAAATACGAAGTAGTTATATCTACAAAATGATATTTGGCTACGAATAAAATTTATGCGCTTGCAATCGCCCAAATATAACTACTGTAACTAAAGAACGCATTACCCAATTGTCCAACTTTAACGACCACTCCATAGATATACCGTTCCAGCCCTCGAGAATCATATAAATTGAGTCTGTAAGACGACTAGACTGACTGAGGGCTTGAAATCAATGTTTAAGTATATCTAACAAAAGACCCATCATTTATAGAATCTTATAGTCTCAGCTACTATATCAACTGAGATGATTCGTGCTATATCACGAAAACTACTGTCACATCTTCGCCCAGAGTGTAGCTGGTATATATTGAGTGTCAAAGGTCTGACTCCCGAAGGTGAAATAGATTTAGTCATAATCTTTGTCAGGGGCCCAGCTTTAGTAGACATAATTATAATAATTTTCAAAACTCTTTCTCGTTAACAAATATCCCTAGCCCTCCGCTGTCCTATCCAGCCCACAATATTCCTTTTTTTATTAATACATATATCTAGCAGCAAGCCTAGTTAAATTAAAAATAGCATCACTCTTTCTATCTATTTATAACTTTACTGCTTTTACATGAAATCTTCACCTCAAAATTGATCTTACATACATGTAAAGTATAGCTGGGGATGATTTTATCAACACTATTGACCTTGGTTAGGGTTGTGATTCAGGACTTTTGAAATCATTTAAACTCTCCCTGCGTTCAAATCTAGAGCGGGGGTCGCCGCTATCTACGACCATATTCTAACACCTCGATGCTAGTATTTGACAACGAAATTTAATAATTAATGTCTTAGGTTAAACTCGACACCATAGATGATAATAATGTCGTGATAATTCGCAAAGATCTTTGGTGTTTGCTTATCTAGATGTGTAATTTACGTTTGAACCTGAAGGTTAATATGATTCGACCACATTGCATTTCCGACAACCCCTCAAATTCCAACATTCCCAACTGCATGACCCTCAATGGACCTCTATGTAATTTTAATGGCGTACATTCCTCACTACCCTCAGCTCTAAGAAATGCTGCTATTAAATACTTCCAAACGATTCATCAAGCGCCCTGTAGTCGTGCGTGATGAACCTTTCGGAGCTGTCACCCAACGTCCTATATAACTACAAACGATCAAGCCTCAGTGGACCTGTGGAAGATTCATCGTGCGTACTACAAGATGTTGACTTACCAGAATAGTATGCCGACTCGCAACCTCTATTTACCGAACGGACAACGATTAACTGTAGTCCCCGTCTTTGGTGGCTTCCTCTTCCGATCCAATGATGGAAATCAACACAGCAATGCTTTACCAGCCGGCTGGACCGTCATTTTGCAGGCAGAGCTTGATACCCAAAATGAGCAAGATTTTGAGGCTGTCAATAAGAATCTGCTGGCCCCGAGGGAAAAGAAAACACATCAGATTCTGCCTTACCGACATCCAACCCTACAACATGATAATCTCTTCATCTCGTCCATTTCAAATCCCTCGAGCAACGATTACCAGTCTCCAACAAACCCAAATCGACAAATTGCCATGATGCTATGGGCCTCTCTCTATTGGTACTTTCACCAAGAAGAACCCTCGCGCGTTGTGTGTAATAATTCCTCCAAAAAGACACCGGATGCCGGCAAGCCGCACGGTGAATGGAAAATAAATATTAAGCGGGAAGGCGTGTTAAGAGGACGCAGCTTGATGCAAAATTTGGAGCGAATGGGCCTCGTAATGTCTGAGGACTCCTCTGTCGGCGTAAGTAGCGCCAACTGCTCGTCAAATATATTCGCCTCTCGACGAACCTTCTGGCAAATACCCGACAAACTCTTCCTCTTTACCCTCACATCATCGGGTCCAAATTCACTGTTCCCAGGCTCCCCACATGGAAGCCGTCCCAATTCACCTGTCTGGGGCGAGCACAAGAATCCCCGAGATTCTGGAGAAAGTAATATGCGTCACTCGACGATTGGTCTCTTGTCACAACATGCAGTGGGACCGATAGCGTCCGGGAGTCACTCTCCCACCTACTACCCGCCCGCTCCTCTACATTACATGATTAGCTCGGGCATGCGTCACCCTGTCAGACCCAAACCACCCAGTCAAGGCGAAATTTTTTACTCGCGTTATATTCCCAGTGTCGGTCAGTATCTTTCCTTCCGTACTGCTTCTCTCTCAGACAAACCAATCCTTGCGAATGGGCCTACCTCAACACTTAACACACCATGCCATCATGCCAATTACTCTCTTCCCTCATTCTCAACCACATTCAACATGCATACTTCTCATTTCAACCACCACCATCACGATTCGGCGCTGATCGTCCCAACTCAAATTTCTGCGTCGTCAAGTGATGCAGGAAGTCCTTCGACACCCACCGATCAATCGTACCCAACGAGAATGACCGACCTACAACTCCTCCATAAATGGATGAATGTACCGCGGGTTTCCAATTTTTGGGGCTGTGAGGGACCTGTATCTATCCAGGAAGAATTTTTACGTCGCAATTTGTTAGATCAGCACTCGTTTCCCGTAATTGGCCTCTGGGACGGCAAACCATTCGGATATTTTGAAATATACTGGGCCAAAGAAGATCCGCTCAACACTTACCTTGGAAATGAAAGCTTGGGTGATTGGGATAGAGGGCTCCACGTCTTGGTGGGAGAAGAAGAATTTCGAGGGAAACATCGGGTTAAATGCTGGTTAACGGCACTAGCACACTGGGCATTTACTGAAGATAGTCGGACAAATTCTATTGTCTTAGAACCTAGAATCGATAATGAAAGGTACGTCGGTGATTGGCCCTATGATCAAAGACTCGATTTACAGCCTAGTTAACTTTCCATAGATTTATATCACATCTTCAGGAATGCAAGTTCTTCAAAGAAAGAGAAGTCTCCTTTCCACACAAACAAAGTGCTTTGATGCGATTAAGGCGAGACAACTTTGAAGCGCCTGTCATATAGAGAGCTACATATCCAACTCGAGACTTGATGAATAAGGATCTACTCGGCGTTAATGAGGAAACATGAAAGCTATTGATGTCATGACTGAAGACTAGAATATAATAAATAGGTGTTTCGAGAGTGGTGTTGAAAGGAGGAGCAAATTCCATTTTTGGCAGAATTTAAATAATGAACTAGACGATAACTGATAGAAGATATTTTAAATTACTATCGCAAAAATATTATTTCCACATTTGCAACACAATACGTATCCAGCGTAACGCAAGATCAGAACATGGCTGTGCTGGCCTTTCCTCCCTAATTTATACTTGCTGCAGCTGTTCAACATGACGGCTCTCTGGTCCGTTAATCATCTCCTCTCCGATCACAATGTGCTGCGATTGAGCGTCCTCGTCGCCGTTACATATTGCAATGCAATGCAATCAAGCAGCATGGTCGCCGGCTTGCTCGTCAGACGTGACGACTGCGCGATCCGGCGGGTTGCTTTGGCCAGCCGCACACCCGTGCGGTTCGGTCAGCTCGCATTGCGGCACACGGAACCACGGGCCGGCACCCATATTATCGTCCCTCGGGGCGGACCGTTTCACTCGCCATCTTGTCTCTTGTCTCTGATCCACTACATGTACATGTGGCCGATGGGAGACTACCGAGCGCGATTCCTGCGCCGCTCCTTTTCAGCAGCGGGCTAGAACGCCCCGTAATGACCACAAAAAGCCATCCTCCGAATGCATGCGGAGGCCTACGCATCATAGAGTGTTCCGATTATCACGTGATTGAGCCGATGCACCGAATCTGTTGTAGGGTAGGTAGTCGGTGGCTCCATGTTCTGCTCCACCCCTCGCCGGCTAATTCGATACTCTATAAATAATCGTATCAATGCACAATTATTTCGTCTAGCTTTCAACGACCACCATAACTCAGCTTCTACTCCATTATTGCAGTTTTAATTAAATCTTTCTAGTTACGCAACAAAGAGATATCTAATTGTGCCAAAATCTTACTATAATTTGAAGTGTTGATGTACTACGCTACCAGCATCCAGCTTAAATAATATCCTATTCATCATGAAGTTTGTGACCTGAAATACGAGAAAAGGCTGCGAATTCCAGCTTAAATATATCTCACCTCACACAGCAGTGCAAAGTATCCAATGATCAAATACACCATCGTTTCAACGCTCATCGCAAGTATATACCTCGGGGCTAAAAACAAGAAACGAACAGCCCTCCAAAATATTTAACCTTGACAATATAACCCCAGCAATGTATTGCATCACTCCATAATTATAGCAGCCATAATCACAACAGCATCAAGCCAATATCCGAATTATCTTCTTTCCCGACCTTGAGTTTTGGGCTGTCGTGATTTTCAAGGCACAACATGGGGTATGCCGAAGCTATTCGATCAACACTATTGACATGTGTTGGACCTAAATCGATCGCCCTATTTTTGATACAAAGCTCAGGGACATATCATCTCAGTATCCTACATCCATCTGACGCAAGAAAATTCGTGTGGAGCTGCAAAAGACCTATCCTCTTAACTTTCCTATCTTGCCACTCGAATACGACTCTTCCTAAGAGCTCTTCCGTCCATTGCAAACCTAAGCGTTGCTCTTTTCTCCAGCCTCGGAATTTCTCCTCACTTTCTTTGCTCCCATCAAATCAAATCCCGAATCTTTATATCGTACAACCAATTGACGAACCTAGATCATCCTCAGAGGCCTACTGTCTCGAGGATTTACCGAGTATTTAAGCATTCCTGGTGTTCCAGAAATCCCGGAAGATGTTCGTCTGGCTGTATAAAAATATAGAGTTTGTATTCTGTACCTTGCATGTCTAACTGCGGCTGAAACGATCTTGAGAGAGCTGGAAGAAATGAAATTCTCTTCTTCAAATACAGTAATCCATTCATAGAATTTTGATTAGTAGTCATCATAGCTAATTATGATGATAGTTAATTTGGTACGGGTAGGGAAGCGTTGGGTTTTGCTTGCACGACGATAAATCTGCGTTTAAGTGTGGACATGTAGATTCTTCACAAGTGGCATAACATAGAAACATAAAATGTATATCGTGTAGAAAAACCATGGGTTGCATCACATGTTGGGCTGTTAATTAATTTTATGAGTAGATCAACTAGACAAATGGTAGAGTAAGTGATTACTGCTCAGAGAGGGCTCTTTATTTTCAATATACAGCAAGTATTTACAAGAAGCACGTTCTGTAAACCATGCGCATCCCACTGAAGCTGTGTAGGAAGTATACCATAGTACAAAACAAATACATGTGAAGAGTGAACTACGAGAGCCTTGAGCCTACGGTACAGCCTGTAGTGTAAATCGATACTCAGTTCAACCAGGTTTCCCGATATTAACTGACCGACAATTAGAGGTCGGTAAATCTTTTATATGTGACCAAAGGCCATCTCATTCTCTTCTATGTTCCAGCACTCTCTCACTATATCGACTGCGCAGGGAAAGTCGGTAATATTTTCATCAATCTTGAGAAGGAACTGATAAAGTCATGATATCAGCATCGATCGGAAATTTCGCGTGATTCATAGAACGCCTTGAATAGAGTTAGATCGACACTATCGCTTTCAAGAACGACGTCCGATTGAGCGCCGACAAAATACACGTATCCAGCCTTGACAATCTCGACCTGGGACCCAACTCTAATCGTTCCACTCCCCGCTGTGCATAAGATGATACTGGGCCCTAAAATCTGCTCAAACGTAGCTTTGGCGCCTTTTCCCTTAAGAGATGCTCTCACTACACTAAATTCTTCGATTGGGGGGTCGTAGAGCAATGTAGACGATCCAGAAGAGTATGCGATCGCATTCAGGGTAACGTATGGGTAATAGACAGGGTTCATTTTTTGTTCTTCGATGGGTGCAGAGGAATATGTCAGCATATTGACCAAAGTATCAACATCTTTAAACTTAGGAGTAAACCCAGCTCGTACTACATTATCCGATGCTGCCATGCATTCTATTACGTCTCCACTAAGGTACGCGTGAATATCATCAGCCTGTAAAAACATTGCTTCACCTGCCTCTAATTTGACATAATTCAGGAAGAATAAAACAAAAAGACCAATGTCACCGGGAAACTGCTCATTTAATCTGCCCACTAGATCTGCTAATTCTTGGCCAGAATTCGACCGTCCACCTCCTTCAGCAAAAGCTGCACCTAAATCTCGGGCATTCTCAATAAGAAGTTTACTTGCAAGTTCAACGTCCTCTTTCTTCGAGTTCATTAAAGCACAAAAAATTTTTTGTAGAGCTTTTTTTCTTTGATCTTCAGACTTATCTGAAGCTTCGAGAGTATTCACAATAGATTGAAATTCATGTGCAACAGCATCTCCTATTAATTTTTTCAATGGAGGCACGGTGGATAGGAAATGCGATATCTCATTCAAAGGCCTAAAACCACAAAGTCCCTCGAAGGGTGTAATAGCAATTGTCATTTCAGGCTTGTGGTTGTCATCAGGATAATTTTTGCAGTCCATCTTATGCAAGTGTTCGGCCAACTTTTTATTTGGGTGTGCTTGTATGCTTAGAGCTTTTCCTATGGAAAGGACTTTGAGCAAGAACGGTAAGCCATTTCTGAACCGTTCATTAAGCTGTGGTGGATTTAAGGCAGGGTTGTCTCTCATGAGATTGAGCAGGTTCTGCTGTGTGTGTAGATCTTTGGAAGGATTTGAGGGATGTGTTCCCATCCATAGCTGTAATGGTAAGTAATTTGCAGTTTGAATTCTAGTAAATGTACCTCTGCGTAGGGTGTTTCCTCCTGGATTGAGAAACCATCAACTGGTGTAGCCGAAGCAAGTCTAGCAGCAACAGAGCTACTTCCTTTTTTGCCCCAGTCATAACTTTTTAATCCGCATTGAAGTCTGATTAATGGTGATTTCATCGTGAGAAAAGATTAACAGAAGAGTTCGGGTTAGTTAAGGTGTTTAGGATCACATAGATCTATTTCATGAAAAACAAGGTAGCGTCTAACAGGAAAATGGGGCAATGTGCCGAAAACTTCACTCTAAGCTCATGCCTCGGGATCCTACCTATTCAGTGACTTGTTGCATCCCAACCTAAAGACTCAGATATTTCTAGGTTTCTTCAACATTTGTCAAGAAGAGTTAAAATTCGCTTGGTGAAATTTATTAGACCCCTGTAACCTCATTTCGTGTCAATTGGGTTTGACGCGTTAAAATCCGAGTCATCCCGAGTAGGTATTTGACGGTCAGTAGCAAGGGTTGATATGGGTTTTCGCCAGCCCACCTCATAATTTTTTCTCACAATCACAAAGACAATTACTGCTAGATCTTACGAAGATTGTATTGGACGTATGAGATCTAATCATTTAACTTATCAACGTCCGGGAAAATATAAGGCTAAAAATTGTCATGAAATTAAAAGAAATATTGGGATGGTCACGTGATTTTTATGACGACTCTTCACAACTCTTATTTCAAGCAATCCAGTAAGCAATAGCAGACGAATTCTCAAACTTTCAAACAGAAGACTGTATGGCTCTGTAATATATATTCGTAATTTAACTCTCTGGAAAGCTCATGCCTTATGTTTACTCTGCTTACATGGCTGGCAGTAAACTCCTAGAGTGGCAATAAACAGAGCAACCGAGAAGCTCATCTCTATGAACGAAAGGTGTACGTCTCATATATTAGAATCAGAGAGTCAGAGAAAAACTTACTTCCAAGGCTAAATTTTTATTTTTTTTCCTGGCTCGGTAAAAAGTTTGGTGGATTCTTTCATGTCTACTTCAAGGAACAGAGCACCGAGAAATGGAAACCGTGGTCCTGTACAAGATGCCTTGAATCCGCATGAACTATGGCAAGAAATAAATGGAATACTCAAGGACATCGATAAGAGTGAGACGAAAGCTGCGATAAATAGAAATAATATTATCGATAGCGAAGAGAAATTAGCAGCCAAGAAGGAAAGTGGGAAAGGTGAGTTGAAGTAAAATCTGCATGTGGAATATTTTTTAATTTGACCCACGATCCAGTTATCTCTGTTACAGAATCGGATACTCACAGTGCCTTGTTTCGGGAAGGAGTTAAAATTTCCGAACAACAGCTTGTCAGACTGCAAGACACGTCTTTCATCACTAAGCTCGAACTTCTCAGAGATATTCGAATGAGCAACGAGCTTGAAGCCGTCGCAGAAAGTGCCGCCGCTGGGCGTGGTAGCAGCTCCAGAGGCCCTCATCTAGAAGCTGATGGAGTTCATGATTCCCCAGCTCCCTCCTCTACTGAGGGTCGCCAAATTCGAAAATTTCAGTCGACACGAAACAACAGTCAGCCACCGAAAGCATCTGATGACGTAAAGAGTGCTACATCAGAATCAAGCGAACGTGTGGTAAGGCCTAAAGTTGTGTATGCGGTAGGCGACAAGGTTGCGTTCCGTCGAAAGCAACAAATTAAACACTCTGATGGTAAAGTCACTGAAGAGCTTGAATGGATCCAAGGAAAAGTAAATAAAGTCATCGGAGAAGGAAAGAGTCGGCGCTATGAGGTTAAAGATCCTTATTATACACCTGAGACAAACGATGGACCGGAGTTCTACAAGTCCTCCGCTTCTCAAATGGTTCCAATTCCTGTCGAAGGCTCAGTGCTTGAGGATTATGAGATCGGAAAACGGGTTCTAGCTCTCTACCCGGATACTTCCCAATTTTATCGGGCTGAAGTTAAGGGTACACTTAACGGTGGAACTCATGTTCAATTGTTATTTGAGGATGAACTTGAAGGGGTTTTAAAAACTGTTTCCCGGCGCTTCACCTTAGATCATAAAGGTTGACGAATACTCATGAATTCCCGCTCTGATGAGATCTTTCAAGTTGTTTTACTTTGCTTCGATTCTGATATGGCAACTGTAAGTTTTTGCTCTATAAACGCAGGTGCGGTAACCCTAAAGTGATGGCTAACCAATATTACATACATACATGTACATGTAACGTGTAATTCTTGAAATTATGGAAATCTTAACAGCTGTGTCTTGTCAACGTCTTTCTCGTGACGTGACGAATGGATGCCTAGTTAAGTTTATTCCAATTTTTAGTTTAGAAATAGTTAATTTTGAAATAAATTGAGTTTCAATTAATGAGTAAAACATGTTGAATACATTCTCTTGTATTTAGTTCAATCAATTCGAAATCAAGAAACTTCTCTACATTTAACTTCACTACAACCTAACCTCCTCAGCACCCAGTATTAAATTACGGGCTGTAATCTTTCTCCAGCGTACACTCAAATCTCTTCAGTGTGATGTTGTAATGTGTTGTTTAAAAAGGCAGTAAGATTTCTTTCAAGGCTGTTCGATAAATTCGGCTTGCTTTAGGGCTGCTGACATGGAATAAATCGCAAGCTGAATAAACAAGTTTTTGGTAATTACATGTTATTAATTACTTGTCAATCGCCTGTTAAATACAGTCACTGAATTAAAAATCTAACTAATCAGGCATCTATCTATCTTTAAAGTCGTGTCAAATGGCGACTTGAAGGATGACGGTTTATCATAGCTACTGGCTGAAAGTTCTGGAGTAGAGATACAAAAATGTAGAGAGATCTCCCATCACGGCCCATCGAATACTAAAATTTAACATTGTCTATTTATTAATCACTAAATTTTGCTTTCTACCTGTAGAAACAATCATAAATGGTTTTTGATTGTAATAATCATGTCATACAAAACCGGATGGCCAGCACAACTCTATGGCTGCGTTGTCAGTAATTTGTGTTCCAGCGCAGCGGCTAATTATTCGTATGACCTCTCCCTTGATAGTTCCTGTTTGGTGTTCCGTGATCCACCCAGAGGGAATATTTCGCGGTAAAGTATTATTATGGGAATCCTCATTTCGGGAATCTTTCGACTTACGATATCATCGATTCTGATGATGAGAGACATTCAAAGCGTAAATAAGGAGGAATCCAGAGAGCCAGCTACATGTAGGGTCTGGTTAATCCTCCCCCTACCCCCCAGGAGAATATAGTCTCATATAAGTAAATCTGCGGTGCTTATCTATTATTCCGTGCGCAGTTTCAAAATATCCCCGCAGTACGTGTTTTAGTGTAACCTTCTTCAGTGGTAAGTAAGTTATGTGGATGATCGGATATAATTAGATATATGTTTAGTCACGTGCCCACGACAGTTGGGTATGGAGAGCCATGCTGTAGATCGCAGTTTATTCCAGTGGAATATTCCCTCCGTCGCGCTGTAAAGACTCACGAAACGGATCTGTTTACCAATCCATTATCCTAAACATACATTCAATTTTCTAAAGTTCCCCAAAAATTCTTTCCTGTCGACGGATATTAAAATCTCTCAGGAGTTCCAACTACGCCTATATTCTGAGCCCATAGAAGATACTAAGATACAATATCAGAGTGCTAAGACTAACTTTCTTAATTACAATATACAGCACTCCTAAGCTAACAGCAAAGATCCTTCATCCTGTCCTCACGATTCTCTGTGCGCAGAATTTTAGCACTATCCCAGTTTTTCGAGCTCGGCAGTCGCCTTCACGATGGGGGGGCAATTTTCCAAGATCTTAGGCAAGGTTTTCGGATCAAAGGAGATGCGTCTTTTGATGCTGGGACTCGATGCTGCAGGAAAAACGACCATCCTTTACAAATTAAAACTCAATCAAGACGTCACCACAATCCCAACTGTCGGGTTTAACGTGGAAACGGTTACTTACAAAAACGTTAAATTCAATGTGTGGGACGTTGGTGGACAAGACAAGATTAGGCCTCTATGGAGACACTACTTTAGTGGTATGTTGAGGTTGAGTGGCATGAGAGTAACGCTTTGATCGCTAATTTATTGTAGGCACGCAAGGCTTAATCTTTGTGATTGACTCTTCGGATAGAGTACGGATAGATGAAGCCCGACAAGAATTACACCGCATTATCAATGATCGGGAAATGAAAGATTCGTTACTACTGGTCTTTGCGAACAAGCAGGATATTGCTGGCGGTAATATGCCCGGAGAATTATACCACAATAAAATCTGACATTTTAATAGCTATGAACCCACAGGAAGTCACAGATTCATTAAAACTGACAACGTTAAAAGACAAAATTTGGTTTGTAGTACCAAGCTGTGCTACAACTGGTGAAGGCCTACTCGAGGGTCTGGTAAGTTTATGCCATATTGTGCAGTGAGGATACAGCTGTAATCTAACACTTTACAGGCATGGTTAAGTAATAATGTCAAAATAACGCCAGCTGGACAAAAGCGATAGGAATCACAATAATTTGCAGCAATCTGAACTCAGAATGCCTCTGGAAGGCTTTCATATTGGCTTCATGACCACACTTTACATTCTAGGAGAATATGCAGATAATGCTCTTCTCATAGCCTGATAGAAATGGCTTTGAATATTCCGATTTCGGCGCATCTGTGCCCTGTCTACTCGGCAATTTTAATATGGTTCTTCCGTTAGAAAACCTATTTGTTTTTCGTTTTACCTAATACATGTACAGT
The DNA here is from genome assembly GCA_013170925.1 of Podosphaera leucotricha. Classification (NCBI taxonomy): domain Eukaryota; kingdom Fungi; phylum Ascomycota; class Leotiomycetes; order Helotiales; family Erysiphaceae; genus Podosphaera; species Podosphaera leucotricha. Next base: position 33,846 of record JAATOF010003726.1, on the reverse strand, counting down.
GATACTCAATTTATGGTCGATGGCTTGTGGCCTGGTAATCTCGGGACTTGAACCATATGGGAAAAGAATATGATGCTACACGGAGTTCAATCATGAAGTAAAAAGATGGAGATAAGCCAAGGGTTTTTGAGAAGCAAAATATTTCTGAGCCTGCTCTATTGAGAATTCTTTTTCACAACAAATGATTATTTTATGACGGAATAAAACCGGTTTAATCAATTCCTTTATAATATAGTAGTTTCAGCTTATCTACTTCGGATGAAATTGGGGTACATATAACAATAATGAAGTGTGCGTAATACTTGTAATTTTGACACTTCGCATAAACAAGTATTATGGTGGTTAGCTCTTCGTCGGATGCTAATTTATACTTTCAATTAAGGTTACAGTTGAAGATTAAGTTTGATAAATTGAGTTTTCGGATTACGCCTTGGTGATGACATCACTAACTCGCCAAAAGAAGACTCCGGTGTTACCCCAGAAATTGACCACATGAAGTGCACTGGTGTCCTTAGCTCTGCACCTGATTTTAGGTCTACCGCACGATTTGCCAGGCGCTTACCTGGAGGATAAAGCTGTCAAGTATCACCTTGGACTTTGTGACGGGCACAATAAAGCATGTCGAGCCTTACTACGTCAGGTCGCGATATCAGTGTGTACTTAGTCATCTCCGTGTTGGTTTCCGCCATTGGACCCTTTCAGTATGGGTATCACCTGGTAGGCTGCCTCTCTATCTCCTGTATCATGGTGACTAATCTGGGCAGTCGGAGCTCAATGTCCCGCAGGACTTGATGACCTGTAAAAAGCTCGTTGTCCATCGACCTGCAGTGTTCCCCCGGAGGCTGCCTATCTGTATTCCCATGTCCGAGGCAGAATTCGCGGTCTTGTCGTCGTTGTTTGTCCTGGGCGGACTGTCGGGTGCATTGACGTGCGGACCGGTCTCGAGTCGCTTTGGGCGACTCACGGCGATGCGGCTAACCAGTTTGTTCTTTATTCTCGGCTCTATCTTGGAGACTATTGCTGCTACTGTCGGGATGATGTCTATAGGGCGATTTCTAGCGGGCATTGGTGCTGGAGCAACGACAGTGGTCGTACCAATGTATCTCTCAGAGATCTCACCCCCAGCCAAACGAGGCCTCTTTGGAACCATCACGCAGGCCATGATCTGCCTCGGGATTCTCACCTCACAGGTTACGGGCTACTTCCTCAGCCATGGAGCGCGCTGGAGGATCATTCTGGGGATAGGAATCGGCCTGGCAGTGCTGCTCGCCATCGGCCTGCTACTCCTGCCAGAGAGCCCAACCTGGCTCGCGGCCAACCGAAATCCTGCACTTGCGCTTAAGGTTTTACGACGGATGCGTGGACCCAACTACGTCATCGACAAAGAAATCACCACTTGGGACTTCCCACACGATGCTTCCGAAAGCCTCCTACACGCGCCTGACGGACCACGGACTCCACAAATTGGATCGGAGCACACTATAGTAGCAATCTCCGCCATAGATCAGCCTGCACAAGTCGGCTTCTTCGGCGTGCTGCGAATCTCGCATTACCGCCCCGCCCTTGTTGCGGTCCTAGGAATCATGGCATCACAGCAGCTCTGTGGCATTAATAATATCATTATGTATTCTGTCTCTCTCTTAAACGGCGTCCTTCCAATTTCCTCCACGATGCTGACAATTTTCATCTCTACCATTAACTTCAGCACTAGTCTTCTCTGCGCTCCTCTCCCCGATCGGATCGGACGGAAGAGATGTCTCTTGCTCTCCATTACAGGCATGGCGGGCATGTCATTTATACTAGCTTTATCTCTGCGGCTGAAGATGAAATTGCTCACAGCCTTGGCGGTTATCTTTTACGTGGCCTTTTTTGCCACTGGGCTTGGACCAGTCCCTTACATGATGGCATCAGAACTTGTAGGTCAGGAAGCGGTAGGTGCTTTGCAAAGCTGGGGTTTAGCGGCAAACTATGTGGCATCCATCTTAGTTGCGCAATGCTTCCCGTTGCTAAATACTTGGATGAACGCAAAATGGGGTGGTGTAGGATCTGTCTATTTTGTGTTTGCTATTTTGGGCGGCGCATGCTGGGCATTTGTCACTGGGTGGGTGCCTGAGACCCTGGGAGAGAAGGGACCCGACGAGGTTTGGGACCGATATAGAGAAGAGGCCAAGTTCAGTTTCAATTATAGAGGCCTTCGCTCTCGAACTAGTGTCTAACCTCTCAATTGCAAGCATATTCACGAGAGTATCTTCTCCCACTAATTGTAAAAATCTTACCTTAGTGACATCCAACCCACATGCAGCAGGATGGATGAGGAAGCGGGCGTTCTTTTTATCTTTGATTTCACGAACAAAACTCAGACCTATCTAGCGCCTAGTTTCTCCAGAATGCTGTGTTGAAAAAATTAGCAAGGTTCTTAGTTCGGTGATTTTAGAACATCCATCCGTAGAGGAGTTCGTGTATATGAGAAACCATAAAAAGTAAGACTTCTTACCGAGGACCATGCTCCTCCCATTCCTGCTTTGAGATCCACATATTCTCCTTATCAGCCATGATGTTTGCTAGCACTGCACCCCCTAGAAATACCATGTGTCTTCTCCTGGGTGGATCTTCGATGCGTACTTTGAATTTGTTCAGCCGCTCGGGGTTGCCCCCGAGGACCTTGGCCAGCCAGAGCTGTTTTATTTCTTTCTCTAATCGAGACGGAAGTCCGGGATACATGCTGCTCCCACCCGAGAGAACGATCGCCTTGTAGAGCGATGATCGTACGTCAACATCTGCAGCTTGGATGGTGTTGAAGAGAAATTCGGCTATACCGGGTTGCTCTACGTCGACTAGATGCGGCTGAAACAGGCATTCCGGCGCCTCGAACCTCTCACTCCCGACTCGGATCACCCGGCCATCGGGAAGCGTATAACTTTCAACGAGGACGGTAGTATCTTCGCTTAATCTTTTATCCAGCTCGAGATCGTAGGAGACATAGCAAAGCTTTTCCTTGATCTGGCGTACTGTTTCAAAGTCGGCGGTCCGATTTAAAGCGTAGCCGCGGCGGAGTAGAAGCGCGATCAGGTTGCGGGTCACGTCTCGACCAGCGACATCAAGACGCGAAGTTAAGTGATTGAGTACGACCGATTCGTATACAGGAACAATGTGAGTGACACCATCGCCTGAGTCTACGACAACGCCTGAGCTGAGACCTGTTTGTGTGAGCAGTCGTACGTCGTGTCCTTTATTTAACTCACCCTGCGCATAGAGGGCCAGAACAGCTTGGATAGCAACGTATACACCACCGAAGTTGTATCGCTCAAACATCACCTGACACATCTGCTCCCTATTCTTGAGTGGATTCATCGGTGGCTCCGTTAATAAGATTTTCCTTCCGGTCGGATCGATCTTCATTTTTTCGTAGAATGTATAGTCCCACAAATGCTGCATATCGTCCCATTTCTTCACGATGCCGTTCTCCATGGGATATGACAGTTGCAGCATGGTTCGTGCGGCAGCAGCTTCATCACCGCACATGATATCTTTTATAACTAGCCCATCAATGCCTTTCTCTTCCGTTCGCAGCATGGGTCGTCCTACAATCGAAGGATATTGGAACTCCGGGAAGTTCTAGTAAGGTTAGGCGGCGGCGTAGTGGAGGTGTATACGAGGGCGCATACCTGAGCTGCATAGCCGACTTTAAGGAAACCAGTTCCGCCATCCAGAACTAGCTATGGTCAATAGATCACTCATTGAGAATAAAGATCATGTCTAGTACCTATCGGGGGTTCAGCCATGATTTGAGAAGCCGCATGTGTGTGTGGATTACGTTTGGGGTGGGTGTCAAGATGTACATAGAGCGAAACCCTGTAGCGAGCGACAATTAAATGGCTATTTGACAATGCACATCCCCCTCCCCACGGTGATCAAGCAACTTTACGGCCCCCAGGCACAGACGCTCACTATGAAAAAAATACTCGTCATAAACCCAAATTCATCTCCAGTGACCACCAAAGCACTCGACGTCCTCGTCCAGAGCCTCCGCGCGCAAGGCCCCACCTCAGCACAAATCGAGACATATACGGCGCCATCGGGGCCGCCGAGTATCGACAACGATGACGACGCGCTGATGTCGGCGAAGGCTGTCATGGCCGACTTACAGTTTCAATTATCCAATTACGATGCTTACCTTGTCGCATGCTACTGCGCCCATCCACTCGTGTGCATGCTCAAGGCGGCAGTTTCTCCACAAACCCACGTGACGGGAATCTTCGAAGCCAGTCTTTCGACCGCCCTCACCCTCCTCCCCTTGGATCGTCGAGCAAGGTTTGGAATCATCGCCACCGACCCAGCGTGGGAAATGCCCCTGACGATAGGAGTCGACCAATTTTGCGGGTCCCAGGGCCAACGAAACGAGCGGTTTGGAGGGATCGAGAGTCTTGGCCTCAGCGCGGCGGAACTCCAGAATACGCGGCGCGACGATGTGAATGAGCGGGTGCAGGGCGCGGTGAAAGCCTTGGTGCGTGATGCGGACGTACGGGTGGTGTGTTTAGGCTGGGCTTGTGGACTGCCGGAACTGCGTGAAGTAGTCGGCAATGCGTTACGAGAGGAACTCGGTGGGAAGGCCGCGTCGATACATGTTGTGGACGGTCTCCAAGCTGGGATCAGGATGCTGCAAACATTGATGGAAATATTTCCGGCGCAGACATCGTCGGTAATGGGCGAAGATTGGTCGTCACGGTAGCCAGACCAGCAGATCCGCTTGCGCGCAAAGAAACGTGGTTTATGCCGACGTGAAATATTCATTTGCGCTTTTTTCTATCGATTTATCTATCTATTTTGGCTTAGTTGGGCAAAGTTCCAGTCTCCCAATCCTAAGCGTCGATGACGACGAAGTGATGTTTCTCTCTCGTTTGTTCCAAAATTTTGTATATATCTCTATTTGCTCGAAAGCATGCACATGCTTTTATGACCATTGACTCAGACATTCGATCTTCTGATGAAGAATCTCTACGAAAGATTGAGGTTTCCGCTCGAGGATTTCATTGCGATTCAGCCTCCATGGGTCACACTGAAACAAAACGTCAGGGAAGGTAGTTAGTTACATGATTACATTACATGTATCTTCGCGGGAGAAAGAGCAGTTCTTTTGGCAGCAAATATTACTTTTGAACATGTAAATCGATTAAAGTAGCTTAAACGGGATTCATGGTAACGAAAAATGTCATTCAAGACGTTGATGGATTTTCCAAGAATTTCACATCAACGCAGCATCAATGTGTGATTCTAGCTTATCACTGATCACAGCTGGTTTTTCCACAAGATCAGTATCTTGTTTGAATGATCGAAAATTATGGGGATAGCATGTTTTCCTGTGGCTGTAACATTTCAAATCTTCTTTATTATTTTGCTTGCGCCATTTCAATTAACTCTTGACTCCTCTTCGTACAAACTTCCACGTGATCTTAAAAGTTCTCACTCGGGTTTAAATCAAGTGATTGGGATGGCTAATTTGTGATTTCAATGCCCCTTGAAGCATTGCCGATGAGGTCGTTGTCTTGAAAAATAAAGACTATTCGAACGTGGGAACCCCAAGCTGCTTTGCAACTCGATCAAGGGCAGAACTCATCCCACCGTTCATATGATCCATTCCACCTGCGCCTATCCACGATGTTTCAGTGCATTAGATTCCGTTCCCCAAACTTCAGGGTCTTCTGAACCCTTTCTCGACGGACTTGCTCAGGATCTCTTGGATGCCATTACTATTCATCTGGTTTATTTTGCCTCGGGCCCAATTTTCATGGGCTCATACCCACTGTACAAGGACTTATCGATGCGCTTGTGACAGTCGTGGATTTTTCCTTGTTCTACTGGCTCTCAAACGTACGTTGTTTCTTCGGCGCTCGTGTGACATTACCTTCTAGTTCGCGACTGACTGATAAGTCTGGTCTAATTGTTTGCCGGGTTCGCTTTGCCACAACGTATCACGCCAGCTTGGGGTCACTTGCCTCACGACGCGTGTGTGACTGAACGGATCCAGTGCCAAATTGGGTACAATGAAATCGTATCCCTTAGGATATTAACGCGAAAAGGTAAAGGAGTGGAGAAGTGTCAGAGGGCATATAAAAAATAGAAAATGATTATCTCTTGGTTACGTGACTATTCCTCTGGACTTAGCTGTCCCCGTTCGTTCCCGTCGTCGTCTCACCACAGACTCTGGAGTTTAATTTGCAGATGTCCTCCGGCATCTAAATACCGTCGCTGTAGCAGCAGAACAACTTGAGATCTCTGGGATTTCTCCCCCAGATTTACTTTCATGGAATGAGGTCAGAATTGAAGACATTTCATCTCGTGAACCAAGACTTATATGATAAGCGTATCCAAGCAACTTCTATTACGCAGCGGCACTTAGGTTAGATTAATTACGTTGAAGCGTTGTGTCATTGATCTCTGGAAGGCTTTTATATGGACGTGGATCACACTCTATTTCTGGGGAACGTACGGCTCGCTGCAAAGGTATGAAAAAGAGTTTAAATGCCAAAATCACAGAAGAAAACGCCATCCCCGCTTTATGGATCAAAAAATACTGAATTTTTAGAGGCCTCGATTCCTCATGTGTTTTTGTGATTCTTTAGTGTGGATAAAAGGGTTGCACGATCATTCTACCGCTAAGTCATCCGTGGTGCCAATGAATTTTATTCATTATATAAGGTTTCTATTAAAGTATCGACTTGTGCTGATTCTGTGAATTTTCTGGTTCTTACAGAAGGCTGGGTAACATCCTACTTAGTCGTGGATCAATACAGAATACAGGATATGAAAGAAAGTCTGAAAGCTGTGTATAATTTAGAAGTGTGTTGGAAGTTTGAATAATTCAAATGGTTTCATAGTTACTCATCAGTGTAATTAAATAATTGTGTTGTATTCTTCCATGTAGTTTATCTTTTGCTATATACATTGCCTAACTTCACTCTTTCATTACTTCGTCGCATATATTTATACAAAACTGTCTAAGACAAGGTTCCTTTTCGCATATTTTACTGCGGTGATCATCTTTGGTGCTTGTTCAAGTTAATACCTGCTTAGTGCCTTAAGTTCGTTATCAAATTAATATATGATTATACAATATTCCAGTTAGACCTCGCCAACGTCACTGCTTTTCTCATCTAATAGTCGATGCTGAATCTGAAACATTTTTTGAAATATCAAGAGTTTCACTGTTTTGGGCCATTAGAAGACAGTGCTAAGAAGAGACCTTTGGATACACGAATTCTCAGGGATGGGTCGTGCAGAAAGGAATCAGATCTGATGAAGCAGGAATACTGGCTGCTATCGCGATAATAAAATAGCGTTTAAACACAAGGGTAGAATATTTAATGATGATGTTGTAACTTCTTGGACCATTAGTTGGAATTTTCTTCTGTTAAAGTGAAATGAACATTGGCTACGACATACAATGAAAAATTTGAAACTTCCGTGACCCCCATGAACTCCTGATGCCATGTTTCTTCGTCGTCATTATGATAATCATGTGGCACCGTAACCCATGTCATTGGCGTTTTCATGAAGCCTTTTATTCTTAATTAATTCAAAGTTGATGTCCTGGCGAAAACATCCACTGGAAATCTAGAATTTTCGTTGATTGAGATTCTCTAATCAACTTTTCTCAGCTGTAGCTATAGCTGCTGCATCTGCATCCTTTGACTCGGTCTCTGATGGGGCTGCGGGTGTAGATGCGGCAGGTGTGGACGCGGCAGTTTCTGCGACTTGTGCGTCACTGGATACAGCAGCTGCCTTGACTGCTTCTGGCTCAACTACATCGTTTGATGAGCCTGTATCTTTCGCCACCGTAGGTTTGGTGGTGACTTTGGTAGATTCATCGCCAGCTGCGGTAGCATCCGTCACATTAGCAGAAGAAGGCGGCACTAAGCCAAGAAATTCTTTCAAGACCCGTTCAGCTTGCGCGTAATCTTTCTTCAGACTGACGAGGGTGTTTTGAATCATCTCCAGACATTTGTCTTCATCCTTCTCATCAGCTCCGTAATGCTGGATTTTTTCACAGCTGTCTTTAACCTTTGTTAAGCCTATCGTTGCTGAAGAGCCCTTCAAAAAGTGACCAAGCGAGGATAGCTTGGGTAGATTCTTTGCTTCCCTAAGTGTATCGTATCACTTGTCAGTTATTTTGTCGATGTATTTTATTCTGCAGTATAAACAAACACCAACTTACAAAGCTTCATCCATATCAATGAATGTTGCCGCAGCCTGTTCGAAGAAACCAAGAGCTATGGATCTACTAAATTCTCGGTCATCTTCTTCGTCCATCTCGAGAATTTGTTCGAACGTCTGCATATCAATATTTTCGCCTCCCCAATTTTGGAGGCTAACAGAAGTGGCTTTCCCATCCTCAGGTTGAGCTTCGTTTGGTTTTGGAGTCTCTGCCATCAGGAATAATCTCGTAAATTGACAATGAAAGCTTTGGCAGAATATGAGATGCTACATGAATCCTAACTTAGGGTCGGAGGGGTCAATGACAAGGGGGGTGTGGGCGGCCTTTCTGCGACTCGGGATCTGCACAGGTTCAAAAGGGACCATTAGAATACAACAGGTAATGATTGTAATTAGTGTCACTAGTATTGAGAGGAAGATGATCAATTTAAATGCTCCTCGAGTAAATCTATTTAGCGCTTCATACCTTCGACATGAGATATTAGCCAAGAACGTGTGCGATTCTTCTTGATGCCCGCTTCTTGTACACTACGCCACGATGATGACACTCCAATGATATCAAGGTCTTGTAATTAAATATATTCCGTTGATGATGATCATGACCATACATTATCTATTTTTAACTCTATAGAAGGTTCTACAAGAAATCCGCGTGGATGAAATTTTACCGTTCCCCTTTCTTCTGCGGCTTCATCCTGCCTTTGATTAGCTGACTGAACTTTCACTCAAGCTTTCTTTTTGAGTCCATAATTATTGTTTGAGTAAAAATATAAAACTCAAAAAGTTCACGATAGAAATATCTCTTAAATCTGACAACCAGGGATTGAACCTAATCACAAATTGATGACGTTGACTTGGGGCGAAAAAGTCAAATTTTGGTTTCTCTATGGATAAGCATCATCAGTCATTGCAATGAGAAGAGTTCCTCGATGGTACGGCATCCCCAGTGACCCAAAGTAGCACAAGATAGAGGGCCTGATATATCCACCCCTGCTCAACTATAAAAAGATAAATTTGGCATCAGAAACTTCATTTGGCTTACACATCACGCGCTCTCCCTCTATCTCGCCTAGATCTTGCTGTAACATAAAAATATATTTATAAAACAAGCTATTTGGGCATATTTGCCACATCATCAGATCTTTAAAACTACAGATAGTTCTAAGAAGAGATATATTCTTCGGTTTCGATTGTTAACATTTATATAATTACTCATGATATTACCATACCAATTATTTAGGGGAGGCGCTATCTCTCAATCATGCAATATTAGCTCTAATATTTATTGTTCCAATCTCTCAGCGTCCGCTGCTCGAAAGAACGTATGGTATCTGAACTCAACCAATATGCTGTACCACAGGTAAGTGACTCACTCGGGGTCTGGGAAATTGAAGGCGCGCAAGGGTTTGTGCTTGAGAATTCAAAGTTCCGAGAGGGCTACAACACGAAAGGCAACCAGAGTCAATTAAAACGTGAAAATATTATTGAGAAGAGTGAGCCTTCGAGAGCTACTGTATAACATGGAAAATTTCGCCAGGATACACGGTCTTGGAGAACTCCACCTAAATTCGCGGATGAATTTGATAGTGAAGCATCCGGAAAAGATATCAAGGCGTATGATAAATGGGCCAGAGGAGACTCAAGGATGAAATTGTGTATAACCATTAATGTTTCTGCTTCGATGGCAGGCAGGCCAAGTTGATCGTCTTTCTTCTGCCAAAGATATGTGGGACGTGACGTGCTCGCAAATCAATATGAAAGCTCAGGAATTGTGCTTAATCAGCAAGCTATCGCCCATGTCATGGATGCATTTATTATAGCCGTCCAGAAAGCTATCGACACCCTTAATGTTCTAAAAATTGCTCCTCCCGACTCTTGCCATCCGCTTGTATTTCCGGAAGCCGTTAAAGACTCTTTTCCTATGTGGGCAGAGAGACAACGATCTATACGCAGGAGAAGAGAGGGCGTCAGTCATCCTCACTGCGTTAATACATGGTCTAAAAGATGAATCCAGGGCAGATCCAAAAAATAAGGGAAATCAAATGGAAAAAATAATCCATTTGTACTCAGAGACGTGTTATACTTGCCAGATTGCTCCGTGAATCTCTTTAGCGGCGATAAGTTGCTTAAAATAGGGGGTTACCTAAGAGAGGGAGTTATGTACGGATCTCAAGGCGTAGAGTTTGCTACATATGACAATTTATTAGACATAAATGAGATAGTTGTAACTGTTGCTATGCCAGCACTGGTTAATCAGTCAGAATCTTCCCTTGAACTCTGGCATCGCAAACTTGGTCACTTAGATGTGAGAAATATCAAAGCAACAGAGAAAATAACTACAGGGATTATTTACTGGTCATCTGATGATTCCTCGAATGCTCCAAAAGTCTGCGAGACTTGTGAGCTGTCCAAACATTTACGGCATATACATAAGAGCGTTTCTAACCGGCCTCAAAATCCACTAGACTCAGTTTCTGTGGATATGGTGATGATCAAACCAATGGGGAAGATGCCAATTAATGATTCTTGGATGTCACGGGTTGCGGTATAAAGGCTTTGGGCAAGTGTATATTCAATGATAGTTAATTTTCTACCTAAAGAGAAGAGCCATGTACTACAATACATTATATATATATATATACTCGCTTCTTATTCTAGTAGAAGGTTGTAGCATACTACCTCAGAGGGTAGTCTAGTGGCTTCCATAGCGTTCCAAGAATGCACGGTCCAGAGGCCTTTCCAAGGGGTCTAGCCTTATCTGGAAATTATGTAATGTTATGTGCATAATTACGTCATCCGTATGCCTAAGCTTAACAGCATAGGCTGCAAGAACACTATCGGCTAATCAGCCGTCACTCACGTTGGACATCTATAGTACTATGTTTACCGACGCTACTACATGTACCATGAAGGTAAGAATGAGGCAACCGAAGCAATTCATGCTTAACCCTGTACAATGCTGTCGAAAATTCTTGGAGAATTGATTGTGGAACAGAATATTCTCCTCGAGAAATGAGAATTCTCGCAGCCAAATTAGGTCAGGTTATTGAAACAACAACGCCGTATTTTCCTGAACAAGATGGGCAGGCTGAATGAAGCATTGGCATTATTGTATCAAGATTACGCTCCGTATCAATTGACAATAATATATCTAAGTTTTTATGGCCCGAATTAGTTAGGACCCAATTGCAAATAGCCAACCGCACAGCTACGTCTGTATTAAATGGTGAAACACCTATCCAAACCTTCAATCGCCAGATGTTGAGAATGTTCGAGAATCCAGATCTCAGTAATATCAGAGTTTTAGGCTGCAAGACTTATGTTCAAATACCAGTTGAAAGAAGAATTATATCCCATAAGCTTGATAGGAGAGCCGAAATCGGTGTACTAGTTGGCTACAAGGGACAGAAAGGTGATCCGATCTTATGCTGTTAAATTTGACGAAAATGGCTTCACTACAGATTGTCACGGTGGGTATGGTCGGAGAGTCGGAACGGGGAATCGGAACTGAGGACAGAGAATAACTGGAACTTAAAGATAATGATCGGAATAAATTAATAAGACGTTGCACACCCTATATAATGAGTGTGCGGATACCTATTTATACAAATTCCAAACCTGGCGCCAACAAACCCAATAGAGCAAACTAAAGTGTATGAAAAAGTAAATCGAGCCACAAGAAGTACAGCGCTAACTCTACTTCGGACGAAACAATTGCATCCAGAAGTTTTGTGACTGCTTCTGAGTAGATATTCACTGTTGATGAGAGGAACGACCCTAAAAGTCTCGCTGAAGCAATGAGCAGAAGTGATTCCCGGAAGTGGAGAATTGCTATTGATGCTGAGTATAGATCTCTTGCAGCTGAGCGAACGTGATCTCTCGTTAGATCTCAGCTAGCAAATGGTACCAAAGTGCTCACAGGAAAGCTCGTTCTGAAGACTAAACTCGGCAAGGATGGTGAAATACTCAAGTGTAGAGTCCGCTGGGTGTTATAAATATGTATCACGTGAACAATGTCTTGGCATGTCTTAAGGTCTCAACTCAGAGCCTTGATAATAGCCAACAACTACGATATCTGGAGTGGCCTGTCGTGATAGGGATGAAGGCGAGAAGGGATAAGCAAAGGGGTTAGGCCATTAGAAATGTAGTTCAGGATGTAAAAGATGAGGGCATTATGAACATAGACGGAAGCATCATCACATGTCTGATCCCTGTATAGACTAACCAATTCCCGTTAGATCAACCACAAATATCGTCAGCCCTCTCCATCCACGACAATCCTGACCGGTAATGTGAATTGTTAATGTGTCGACTGTTTATGAAACGTTAACAGGAAAAACGAGGAAACCTTGACTTATACAATTAGGCTTGGACTATCTCTGTGACTGAACAGAAGGGGCTGCTGGATTTGAGCCAGCGATCTATCTGTCTGATGTGGGATAGGTGTTGAAGCTATCGAGACTTTAATCAAAAGGCTAGCACAGATGTCTTGCCCCTGAGCCACCCAATCCCTTATATATTTGTCTAAATATTGGCTGAGATATCAGGACTGTGAAGTTCATTAGTTGCTTACGAATATTTAACGCTGTTTTACATTGGATAGAATAACCTAGATTTCCAGACTTTTTTCGGCGATTAACTTCAATTAAAAGTACTGTAAGATTTTTATGGCGAGCATCATTATGAAAATAGAGGCTGTTGGAGAAAAATTCCTCACCTTCATGCGGTGGCCGGCCGTATACATCTAATATGTTGACTATATATTCATGATGCATGTACAAGTATCTATAAGTCCGTCCCAATGAAGCATTAGAGCTACAAATATTGTACCATATTCTGACTTCTTATAAAGCGATTAAGTTTCATGTCCAGATCTGTAATCCCATCTAGGCTTCGTTCACGATGAACGTGACTGCGCAAGCCACGACTTAATATCCAATGAGGGCTTGGAAGTCTCAAGTAGAACGTGCTTAGGGGTCGCATGGTGTAGTGGTACGCCGTTCGGGTCAGTCTCCCAAGTAAAATTTGGGTAGACTGAAAATCTATCCCATCTGAGACAGAAGATCGTTGGTTCGACTCTAGCGGACTAACGTTACTGAGGGAAGCTAATAAGATGAAGATGGCCTTCATGGATGACTAAAGGTATTTTGAGAGGTCTCCCTCGAGGAGTTTCACTGGTGGTATGGTTCGGTCGTTTGGGGTGAGGAAGAACTCGGCCATCGCAACGGTAGTGTTATTTGGAAACGATGTCCGAGGCATGATTTTCACCACAACTAAATCATCATTATATCTAACTGAAGTCACCTGTATGAGTCTCAAGGCGCCAAACCAAGTATTGTACATGTAATGTGTATTGGCGCCTCCCGGAAAATCAAAATTCCGGAAGCTTGACTCAAAATATGGTATCCCTTGTGACAAGCCGAAGCGCAATTAAAGTGTATTCAATGTTCCAATGTTGGACCAACTCTCGCCCGCCGCTCCTGCTAGAGTACGAGTAGTATTATTACCTACTGGGAAGATCAAGCGGGCGAGATTCTTGAGATTCGTGGAGAGACTTCAACCAGAGCATATTGTGCGACTCGGCGATGTCAGCCCAGATGGGAGACCACATAGGAGTAATACATTCTCACCCAAAATATCCTCAACCTTATAAAATGCTGATTCATTTCTTCATAGACATGTTTTCCCCGCTAGCTTTCCAAATGGGCATGATTGTATATGATCTGATAACCTTTTTTCCATCTGATTCGCATCTTGTGTTGTCACCATTTGAACTACATCATGAACCTCTCGTTATAATTGCTGTCGCCGATGGTAGGGGAATGGAGAATGTAATAGACAGTGAAGGCCCCAATGTGCAAGACGTCGTGCGCGGGTTGGAGAAGAATTTAAAATGCCTTAGAGATCAATACTCCAAAGCCTTAGTTCACAGGGTGTTGCTTTTTGATTATTTACCTAATAATTTGGGCATAAATTTCCCAGAAGACATAGTAACTGTGCCTCCTCCCGAAATGTGCAAAAGAACTACCTTGAAAACAATAATGTGTGATATATCATCAAAACTATTAGCGGATATGACCATACTGGCGCGATCTATTCAAGAGCTTAAAACTATCGACTCTCCAAGCATATCTAGCTCTGCCAGAAGCTATCCTAATGAGTCTGTGAATGGACAACATGACGATATTCATGGAAAAGGTATCGAGCAGAAAACACCAGGGAACAGGAGAAATAGTGTTCATGCTCGAAATACTGACCGTAATCTATCTCGAATGTCTACACCCATCGTTAACTCGGGAATGGGAATCTCGATGGTCTCTACTAGATCTACTTCATCGGCCTACGGTGCATCTAATCCGTCCGACTTGCTGGAAAATGGAACGCCTAGCCCAACCAGTGAACCTAATAATTCTCGAAAGATTTCATTGGACCAAATTATACCTGGTCGTGATAAAAATCAAGAAAGAAATTCTCTACAGGGTTTTGGATCTGGGAATATCAGTGAGCGTTCACGGAATAAATTGAAAAGTCGAAAAAGTATTGTCATTGGATCACTGTACATGTTAGCGGGACGGTGGACTGATGCTATCAAGGAACTAGTCGAAGGCGCATCAATTGCAAAAAATCATCTCGATCATTTATGGCATGCGAAAGCTTTAGATAACATTCTTGTCAGCATGCTCATGCTTGCATGGTGTGGATTAAGCTTCCAGATTCCACAAATTTGCTACGTTTCTTCGGAGAAATCAACATTGTCATTTCAGGATGAAAAGTCACCAAATCTAAATCGACTTACATCTTTGCAGAATCTCACATTTCTTCTACCAGAGTTACTCGATAAAATATTAAATCTATATACTAGAGCAACAAACAATACTAGTGACTGGCTAACTCAATTACCTTTCTCCGAATCAGTGATACGATTTTCAAAGCTTCTTTCTGCTGTCCATCTCAATGGAGGTTCTATAAACGACGAAATTCTTCAATTTGCAGTTTTAGGAATTCCCTCCCGCTCTACTCATAATGTAGGTATTCCACGACTAAATATACGGCCGACAAGATCAGAGATTCTAGCTGTTATCCTCCGAGCATTCCCAACAGCACCATCAGATAGCTTATCAGTTATCGATAGGACTACAATACTCTGTGGTATCGCAACTGTCCTTAGTTCTCTTGGTTATCGTCGAAAAAAAGCTTTAGTGATTAGAGAGCTAGTATCATACTTGATACATGGGCTCGTCCAAGCTCGAATCAAAGGTGCAGCTGAGATAGGGGTTCATCCTATTTCTGGGTTATTTTCTCTTAAACTAACCAATGAAGAAATTCCTGATACTAGTGTCCTTGATTTGAGGGAAGGTGATGTGGGGATTGGAATAAGTGCGTTCCTAGGTCTGCTTGGTCAGAGTTACGGGGTCGTATCTTCTTACGTTAATTATGAATTTCTGGATTCTAACGAAACTGTTATTGCTAGGATTGTAGAAAATTCTTCAGTACGGGCTTTTGGCGACCAAAAAATTAAGATGGATGTTCTCCGGTCATGTATAAGTATCTCGGAGGCTCTGCCAGATATACGAGGAGTTCTTAGATTTACATCTGATTTCTTAAGGACAGCAGGTTGCGGAGTCGCACCTGGCCCCCGAAGCCATGATGCGTCTCCTTCGATTGGCCATGCTGAACAGATCAAGCTCGCAACGAATATATCACGTATCGCCGCTAATAATTTAGGAGACAAGAGTTTTGAGGCAGAGTATTGGGATGAATTTCTTTTACGTGGAGTTGAAGTAGACATCCCACCTTCAAGGAAAATGCCAAAACCACATACCAGAAGTGAACTTCTGGGTGCCACTTCTGAAAAAGTTTCGACAGCAATTAACCCTTTCATCTACAACCCTTTCTTGAGGCCACATAAAGCTGATGCTGATAATCTTTTATTGGTTGCGGGCGAAGTTATTACATTCAAAATCACCCTGCAGAATCCATTTGAATTTGATGTAGAAATAGAAAGTCTGAGACTCGAGACTACAGGTATAGAATTCGACTCAGCCAGCAAGAAAGCAGTTATTGGTCCATATCGAACTCAAATTCTCAATATTTTTGGAACGCCAAAGGTTGCCGGACAACTTAAGATTACAGGGTGTTTCATCAAGGTTTTTGGTTGTCGAGATCGACGTTTCCCTATTTTTAAAGTTCCCTGGTCTCCGCAGCGAGAATCTAAGATTAGAACCATTGGTGTCGCTGACCTGTTCAAGGCCAAAGAAATTTCTCCTGCACATTCATCCGCAAATAATCCTCCGATTAATTCAACAATAATACCTCCTTTGCCGGATGAACTTACATTGAATGTGATTAACAGGCAACCAGTTGTTATTGTGAAAAATACAACACTTACCCAGTATACATTAATGATTTTAGAAGGAGAGCAAAAGAAATTTTCAATCACACTTCAGAATACGTCTTCTGATATCCCAGTGGATTTGCTTTTATTTTCATTCAAAGATTCAACCCAAGAGAAAATTCAAACGGAGCTTAATAATCGCAATTCTGACGCTGCCGAGCAATATGAACGCGAACTTATGCTTGCCCGTAAACCATCGCTTCAATGGAAGAGAAAAGATGGAGAAAATCCCTCTATTCCACCTGGTGGTATAGCCACTCACGAGATAGAGGTTTTTGGCAAGCCAGGACTTAATCATGCGGTTGTTCAGATCGACTATGCCTCCCTTGGGGTTCCTATCGCTGACGTTGAAGAAAAGTTTTACACTAGAAAAATCAGTCTACCGATAACTATATTGGCAAATTCAAGTATAGAGGTCTTGAAAATTGACATTATTCCCCTTTCCGACGAAACCCCTCACTTATTAGCAAACTTTGGCATGTCTGTTGATAAACAACCTTCCTTTAAATCATTCGAATTAAGTGGTTATTGTCTTGTACTATTAGACCTTCGAAATTCATGGTCAAGTAACGTCACGGTATGCTTAAGTACCACTCATGGAGCAAAAATTGAAGAAGAAATTTCGAGTGGACAAACTTCAAGGATCATGATTCCAATTAAACGTTTATTTCTTCAAGATGCTTATGCGATGATACCTTCGCTAGATCCCTCCCGCCAGCGACAGTTTGTTGTAAGTGATGGAAAAATAACTGCCGATTCTGAACGAGCAAAAAGAAAAGCATTTTGGTATCGCGAGGAACTTTTGAAGGTTATTCAAGGCACTTGGTTTTCAAAATCAATTTCTCGTCGACACGGAGAAATTAATCTACGTTCGATCACTCTTGATCCAGCAATGATTGACGCCATGACACTTGATGATCTGGCCATAGATCTTGCTTTAGACTCTGGTCAAAATAAGGTCGCTGGACAGTTAATTGACACTATTATGCAACTTAAAGTCCGAATTCTGAATAGAACGTCGAAACCGATATCTGCGATCCTTCGTCTCCAGCCCTCGAATTGTAACCAGCCGCCAACCCAGACATTAGACATTTCCAAACGACTTGTGGTGAATGGATTGCTACAGCAAAGCTTGCCGAAGATACACGCCAAGTGTGAAATAGAGATTAACCTTGACATCGTTGTTCTAGCTCGGGGTTGTTATGAGATCAACGCTTCCGTGGAGGAAACACGAATTGAATCGCCAGAAGAAAACATAAGTACGAAGAATACTTTAGGGAGACCTAGAGCTAGTACATCAGCGATGATGAATGAAATATTTAAAATAAAAGAAAGGCGGATTTGGCATTCAAGGAAACCACTTTTGATCGTTGCCAAAGATGTAAATATGGCTCATGATAACGAATAATGTAATTAAATCTTTCACAACGGCGTTTAGGAAATGGAAACTACGGCTAACAGTCGCCTATTGAAATGTTCTAATAGGTTCATGAGGGAGTCAGGGGGGTAACTTTCTGCTGACTATGCGATTTGGAGACATATATCAAGCCAAAGGGGGAAAGGAGGAATCTGGTGGTAACTAAGGAGTAAGTAATCAGATAAGTGTGGAACAATCGAAATTGAAATTCTCTGACCGAAGAACGGCGAATAATATACATGGCTGTCAGTCAAAAGTTGGACCCCCTCAAACTCCGATTGATTCATGTTTGCTTTGACGATTTTGCGCAACTGGCTGTGCGTCGACTGGACACGACAACTACAGCGTCGGTTGCGCCGACGACGCTTCCAGGCACACGTCAGTTGACTGTTGGGAAAACTTTCTGTCCCGTGGACGGCCATGATGAAGAGGAAGAGGGAATTCAGGGCGTCGAACCTTTGACACGTGTGTCTTTTGCTTTCCTTGAGCCAACACGGGGTATGTAGTAACATTAATTGTAGCTAATACCAAATCTAAAGATCACATCACATACCTGTATACTGATGACTCTTGGGGACAGGGCTCACGCTTGATATATTGACAGTTTTATCAATCAGTGTCACGTGGAAGAGTAAAATATTGCTATGCATAGAAGAAGAGTGAATCGAAGTATTAATTTATTATGATCATCTTTAACTCTAGAAGTTTCAAGCATTATAATTATAGATAGTGTACAGAAAACTGTTACTCATTCATTCAAGTGGCTTTCGTGCAATCATCATATACATGGGCGTAAACAAGCCCTCTTTGGCGCCCGCTACTAAACTGTCTGCCGCGACTGCCAGACTGTCAGCAGTCTTTTGTGTACCGCCTGGAGCAAAACCAATGAGCTCTAGTGCACCAATAAATCTATGAGTCAAACCTCTTCCTAATTTCGTCATTCGTGCAATTGTCGGGAAATCCCAGATAGTTCCCATCATGCTGAAGTCACCAGCGATAGGATAATACCATGGTGTAGCGTCTGGGCGCTGAGCCAAGTCTTCGTGAAGCTCAAGGCTAAAGCCTGCAGCTTTGATAGCCGCTAGTCCGTCAGAAATTGTGACCATATTAGAGATTCCGTCTCCGAGCTCGATCCCATGACGTATCTCACGATGTCGCAGGTTATCATTATCGTATTTATCGGTCATAAGCCATTCATATACTCCGAAGACCCCACCAGGCTTTAATACCCGGTAGATTTCAGAATATACTCCTTCGAGCGAGGGTGCGTGTACCGTAGCTTCAATCGCATATACACAATCAAACGAGTTGCTCGGGAAAGACATTTGCTGAGGGAGTCAGAGGTGTGAACGAAAAAAGAGCTTGAGAAACATACCATGAAATCGCCTTTGACGAACTTCAACTGATGGGACAGATGCTCTTTTAACGCGTATCTTGTCGCACGCTCAATTTGGTAATCATTATTGTTTAAGCCAGTGATATGTGCACCAGAAAATTTGGCAATCTCTCTAGCAGGACCGCCAACACCACATCCCACGTCCAACACTTTGTCCCCATCTTTGATACCAATTTTCGCAGATAGATAATGCTCATGCCGGGCAATGGCTTGATGAAAAGGCTCGCCGTATGCAAATCTGCAAAAGTGAAAGCTTTGACCCCAGCCATATTCATAGAGATCTGTTCCTAGATTATAATACCTGGTAATATGAGATAAAAAGACCAGTAAATTTGAGCCTAGGGCAGACTTACTGTCTTGTCAAGGTGGCATACTCTGCTTTTCTTGCCTAGATATTACTCAGTTGAGAATTAAGAGTCAAGGTACGTCAGAAAAACCTCTCTATCTGCGTTGGTCTCATCCTTTGCGGATTTCTCCCAGTGCTTAAAGTATTGTTGTACAGCTGTTTTTTGAGCAAGGATATCTTTTCTCATCATTGCTCGCATACCATCCACATCTGCGGAATTTTTGTGCATTGCAGCATTGAAAGCTGCATCGCGTGAGTGATTTTCGGATTCTAGAGCAACAGGTGCCATGCTGCATATAACAAGCTCTTCTTGATTGTCGAGATTATTTATTAAAGATAATGACCAATCACCAACAAAGTAAAATATTATTTCACAATGTCTCGCCACCACTTGGTCGTAGTAATTTTGATTCAGATGGAAGCGAAATAAGCAACATTTTAATGATCACGTGTGTACAGACGGTTCTTGACATTACAACGCCGCCATACTTACATGTCCGAGAAACTGCCAGTATTTCATTAAGTGTGCCCGCAGGCTCAATCTTCGCAGTCGCTCAAGGTCGGCGGACGAAAGCAAATATATGACGGCTAACATCTCAGGTAGGGTGCTATCCTCAGCGGTTAATATCAGGAAAAATCTTATCCGTGCAGTACAATTTTGTTTAATATCGAATTATACGTGTAATTAATAATCTACAGTTGATAAAAATGAAGTATACTAGACTACAAACAAGAATCGGTTTGCCCATTGTGCGTCACAGTTAGTAAATAACACGAGCGCGGGAACTCTGGGACGCACTAAGCGCGCATCTGCCGCACCATGACACACACCTTGAATCAATCTTAGTATTCCCAAATTAATAACCATCTAATAACTGCCATCTAAACAAATGCTTCTGAAAAAACCGAGACGGAATTTTAGCTGAATGGTTTTTCGCCCACATTTCAGTTTATCCAGTAGTGTCCTGCTGCACCAGAAGCGCCTCTCTTGCTCTTGTGAATGATTCATCGTTAGCAAAAATAGTATTAAGATCAACTTGGACTCATTTAGGGCACTGGTTATAATTATAAGAAGCTTAAATTTTCTATCAAGTGTTTTAAAATTATGATCGGCCACCTTGGGGTCAAGAGAGTCAATGACGCAGCTTGCATCGCGATGCTGCTTGATATACTTACTTCGTTAGGCCATATCTACAGACCCAAGCCCCCTAACAAATATACTTAAATTATATATTGTACATAAACTACAGGATAGATTATATAGGCTGAAACTAGATGTATAAAGTGGTGTTGTTGATCATGCTGATTCCTTCTGGATTTTTTATGCCTCAGAACATTTTTGGAATCTCATGGCAATGTCCAACTGCTTTTCTCTCAGAGCGAACCTCCCAAGGATTAAGTGAGTCTCTAAGAACAATATTGTAGCAGTTAATAGACTTCTCTCTCTGTATTTATGCTATGAACATCAATAATGAGAAGTCGATGGCCCCTTTTTGGCCTAATTTTCCGAAATAAACTGTTGTTGAAGCCACTTTACAGCGGTATCATTACTTTTCTATCCAATTTCAGATGTAGTAAATTGCGACTCAGGGGAGTCATCTGGAATTTAAGTTAACTGTAGGTTGCCGTCCTTGAAAATAATTAGCGGTCAGATAAAGCTGCTAGTAGCGCTAACTGACTCGATTAATGAAAGCTATTCGCATGTGAACTTCTCTTTTTAAAGGTTGCGAGAACTTTTGAGTCAGAAAAAGTCCTAAGGCCAGTTCCATACTCATCTATATTCCAGATATTTTGTTGTTCAATGTTGTACCAATTTCGAAACTCTTGAAATAAAGCATAGAGCCCAGAAATAAGCTTCGGATCAGTTCCATTAACTCATTTAACATCAATACTCCTTTATATACGTATACATCTAGCTACTTGAGGATTGCGATGTATGAAGGTTGGTAGCCACTTTTGACCCGAGTGGCTCATGGGCAGGATTTTTGCGCAGGATTTCAACCGGCATTTCTCAAGTGCAAGCGTGAGCAGGAGAAATTCTTTCAGAATCTTGATCCATTTTCTACTAGACGAGGTATTCATTCCTCTATCATTTGGACAGTCACTGATGTGGTTCAAGACCATTTCTATGCGACGTTCCATCAGGTTGGTGATAGATTCACTGGGTATCAGATTGTCAGAGTTGCTTGTATCATGAATATACTTTGAGATATTAAAAATAGATGGATGCGGAGAAATCACTAAAAACCACACCCTTTTGCAGTATTTGAGATGTTGGATTTGATTTCATAAGCCTGATTTGGCGTCTTCATTGGCCCACGCAGGGTGATGCTACATATTGGGCTTAGGGAATAATCGATACAGTAATTTCGATACACCTCTATTTTTAGGCACTAGCAATGCTGGCGCGGCTCATGGTAACTCTCATCTTTGGATTACTACTTGCTTCAAAAATGTCAATAAATGACCTTTACTAAAAGAAAGAATCTCGTTTTCGAGATTAGATATCGTAGATGGATGTAAGGCTTGAGTTGCAAGCCCAGTAGTTGACTCAAATACTTAGGAAGAAAATTCCAACATGTCTCTTTTCTCAACCCTTCCTCACAGAGAAGAGAAATGTTTCAACCAAGTAAATGGAAAAAACACTCTGACTCAAGAGATTACCGGCCATAACTAGAGGCATCTGATTAAATTTAATTCGAAGTTGAAGTAAAAACCCAAGATCTCTTTCGGCCGCTTTCATCATCAATAATTGAAATTTCAGAGATTCATGGTCGGATACGCATCTCATTAAGTATTGCTTTGATGGTGAGCAGCCAGGTTGTTGGTATATATCTGATAAATCTTTCGACTGGGATGGCCAAATGTTCTTACACGGTGAGTATTCTTTTTCCACAAGAAGGGCTCTTTGTAATTTTCAAAATAATACCATCAATTCTTTTGAATATCATATTTAGCAAGTCAGAATTCGTCGTTGACCTCTCCAACCAGTAAATCTTCGGACCATATGCTTATAACTTAATGTTTAAACATGAAACCCAGCATATCAGATCTGTTCAAATCTTCAATTTCATGTCCTGATAGTTCAGAAGAATATTACGTCGTCAAGGGTCCGGCATTTCTAGCTTTGACATTCTTCAACGACCGTGATCAGTCAGACGATGATGAAACCGTTAAAATTCATTAATCCGATGAAGATGAAGTCAATACATTATACATACACGATGGGCGAGTAATCATTTTACTTTGGCGTCTGGAAGTTCCATTGCGATACTCCTCTGCCCTGGGGGGCAAAAATGTGATCCACTCGAAACCCCCTGATACTTGTGCGAGCCGGAATTACTCCAAAACCAGAATAAGTAAGGCAGATAATGGCATGTCACATCAATTCTACACGATCTCCCCTCTAGAATTCGTAGTAGCCAAGAAGGTGATTATGTCGACGTGTATGACTGCTAGAGGTAGTTTAGTCACCAATGAATGATGGATCATATTTACGGCTTACATGTATCTGTTTGCTTCATTAATTGACAAGAGATTTACACACCTGTTTCCTAGCCTTACAACGGAGACGATATGGGTACTATGATCTTATGATAAGTGCTGTTATAACTAGAGTTAAGTTTTGTCTACTTTCAGCACATACACATGATACGATCAATCAAAACTTATCTCATCTTGTAACAACACTTACTAATATCCCAAAGGAAAAGTAAACACGCAATTTAAGTGGACAAAGAGTACACGTAGTAATTATCTAGCCTCACTTCTTTTGCCAAATTATCACTCGCGTAGATTCAGTCACATGACCTTTTTTCTGGTATTTCTGCGCTAGGATTTAATTTTCGTTTCTGGCAGTTGAATTGAAATTGGTTTCCGCAACTCATCTCATAATTACGCGCAACAACCTGAGCGAGACCTAAATCATCTCGTCTTCAGTTACACAGGTCGAGTCGGTCTTTTAGAACAAATTTCGAATACCGAACCCTCGAGATAAACTTGGCGCTTGCTCTAGCATACTCAGATCACATCTAAGAAGGCATCCAGAAAACTCAAATATGTCTTACGGCGGTGGTTATTCAGGGGGCCGAGGAGGCTCTGGTG
Organism: Podosphaera leucotricha; assembly: GCA_013170925.1. Classification (NCBI taxonomy): domain Eukaryota; kingdom Fungi; phylum Ascomycota; class Leotiomycetes; order Helotiales; family Erysiphaceae; genus Podosphaera; species Podosphaera leucotricha. The sequence goes on along the minus strand of JAATOF010003726.1, from coordinate 9,977 downwards.
GGTACGGACGCGATTCTCATTCTCATGGTCGCGATAATGGTTATGGCAATTCTTACTCTCATAGGTATGCCTGCTTGATACAAAAATTCTGTAAATTTTTGCGCATTCTTTTCTAAGTAGAAGAGAATCTTTTTTCCGAGAAATTTTCATAAAAAGTTTTCCTATAACACACTACTAACTATTGATAGCGGATATGGAGGCCAATCTAGTGGTGGTGGCGGAGGCTACAATAGTGGTGGAAACGTGAATGGATATAGTGGAGGCGGAGGCAGTGGTGGTTATGGCGGTAATTTCGGTGGAGGTCAAGGTGGTGACCGCATGTCTGCTCTAGGTACGCAGCTAATGATAAAACTCGGACAAAGTATACTAACTTTCAGTAAGGCTCAAACTTACAGAAACAATCATGGGACTTGAATAACCTTCCCAAATTCGAGAAGTCCTTTTATAAAGAGGATCCTTGCGTTACCGCTCGGTCAGAGGCAGATGTTATGAAGTTTCGTAACCTTCATGGTATTTCCATACAAGGACGAGATGTTCCCAGGCCGGTTGAAAATTTTGATGAGGCAGGATTTCCTGCTTACGTCATGAGTGAAGTAAAAGCGCAAGGCTTTCCAGCTCCAACTGCGATTCAGTCTCAAGGTTGGCCTATGGCGCTCTCTGGGCGAGATGTCGTTGGCATCGCCGAAACAGGATCAGGTAAAACATTAACTTATTGTCTTCCGGCAATAGTACATATTAATGCACAACCCCTTCTTGCGCCTGGAGATGGTCCTATTGTACTCGTTTTAGCTCCCACCCGCGAGCTAGCAGTCCAAATTCAGCAAGAAATAACAAAGTTCGGAAAGTCATCACGCATTCGTAACACTTGTGTCTACGGAGGCGTACCAAAGGGTGGACAAATAAGAGATCTTGCAAAAGGTGTTGAGGTTTGTATTGCAACTCCCGGTCGTTTAATTGACATGCTTGAATCTGGCAAGACTAATCTGCGACGTGTAACCTATCTGGTTCTTGATGAAGCTGATCGTATGTTGGACATGGGTTTCGAGCCACAAATTAGGAAGATCCTTGGACAAATTCGACCTGATAGACAAACTTGTATGTGGTCAGCCACATGGCCAAAAGAAGTTCGCAATCTCGCATCAGACTATCTTCATGATTTTATTCAGGTCAATATTGGATCACTTGAATTATCTGCTAACCATAGAATTACTCAAATTGTCGAAGTTGTTTCTGAGTTTGAAAAGCGCGATAAAATGACAAAACATCTAGAAAAAATTATGGAAGATAAAGATAATAAAATCTTAATATTTACGGGTACTAAACGTGTTGCCGACGACATCACGCGCTTTCTCAGACAAGATGGCTGGCCGGCGCTGTGTAAGCTTTGACTCATCATGAAATCAATTTTTTGCTAATTTCCAACAGCTATTCATGGTGATAAACAACAAAATGAGCGTGATTGGGTATTGAATGAGTTCAAAACTGGAAAAAGTCCCATCATGGTTGCTACCGATGTGGCTTCTCGTGGTATCGGTATGATTGAAATCCCCATCCCCTGAATGAAGCTGCATCCTGTTGCATATTAAGTAGTTCTTTACTCTCGATGCTACGGCGCTTTCTAGTTTGCGCTACTATGCCCGGGTTCTTCCGTGTCTTTAGGTCTCTCTCAAAGGTGTCTTGGGCCAATTGTGTGGCATGAATGCACTGCACTAATCCCGCTCTCCTAGTATATGCCTCACGGTATATAGATTTGACATTCCTTGACTCGATCAAGCTGTCTCCAAGACCCCAACTTAGAGGACCTTTATGTCTGGATCACTGACCCTGGCATTTAACCCGCAACAGACATTTAATGTCAGACGCTGAGAGAGTAATTAATGCCAACAAATGTAGCTCCATTGGTAGCTGCTTGGCGCACTGCTATTCACTTCTGTTGCTCTTGCTAACCTGTCGATTAAGATGTCCGTAACATCACACACGTGTTAAATTATGATTATCCTAACAACTCTGAGGATTACATCCACCGAATCGGCCGTACTGGACGTGCCGGTCAAAAGGGAACTGCCATAACTTTTTTCACCACTGACAGCAAGTTCACTCCATTCAAGTGAAAGCTTCGCTAACTAACATTTTGATCAGATTCAAAGCAGGCTCGAGATTTAGTTTCAGTACTCACTGAGGCAAAACAGCAAATAGATCCACGACTCGTAGAGATGACTCGTTACGGAGGAGGTGGCGGTGGACGATATGGAGGAGGCGGCGGATATCGTGGAGGCCGCGGTGGTGGTCGAGGAGGTGAGATGCCTTCTCTTTTCTATCGATTGTCCCGTTCACTAACATAGATATGAAAGGACGTTGGTAGGAGTATTCAACCATTTATGATCGACAATCGTCAATGGTAACAATCTCTGGCCAAAAAAAAAGGTCAAACATTTTTCGACAAAATTCAAAAATCACCGGGTAATAAGTAACAGAATGGTTGGTCATCCTATACACCCCCTAATCTGTGGCTCAGGCGTTGTTTTCATCGGAAATTGATGGGATAAGAGGTCGACTCGACACACATGCCCTAATTCGTTTTTCTGTCTATTTCAAGATGGAACCCTTAAGTTTTCAACTTACGTTCTCACTGAAAAAAGTCTCTCGTAGTTGGGTCAGTAATTCGGGGGGTATTAGTTCTCAATATATGAGGACGATCGCTTATTAGTTACACTGCGGGTAACCTAACACCAACAGGGTGAGTAGTAGTGGCTAGTGCTAGCAAAATTAGAATATACACAATAAATCTTAAATTTGTAGAATAATTATCAATTGAACAAGTTTGTTTTAACGAGGAACTAGATTGTGCCAAGAACTCAAGCCAGTCATGTCACACTCCTAAGAATTTCCATAAAGCCCATCGACGATTCTCAAACTCATAGGAAGACCACCCGATATGTTGAAGACATGTACGGGAATTTAAATAATCTTCTACTAGCTCACTCCCGCTACGTCCTATTAAGTTTAGGACTTGGGTTATCTTTTCCTCTACTTAAGTCAACGCAATGTACTTCACTCAGGTTATGGAGCTGATGCAATAGTAAAGAAACAACGCTTTTTTTGCTGGATCCCATCTTGCCCCTATAGATACTTTCAATACTCAAGTATTTCGCTCTAGTTTGCTTTGAGAACGCCGCCAGCCTATATCGATAATATGAGACCCTGATAAAGGACTGAAATTATCACAAGTTTTTTGGCAAATAGAGCGGCCATCAGCGACGCCCTGTAGAGCTAACATTGTAGCTCTCGTGATGCTCACCACGTGGTGCGATATTAGTCTGGATTCACATCAAATAAAAACTTGAAACAAAATTATTCTGCTATAGATCGTGTTCTTGGCGCGTTTACGGTCTAGATTCACTGGATTTCAGACACTATGATATTAATGTCCGTCACCGACATATGGCCTAACCTAAAATTCTCCATAGCCTGAACTATCCTCTACTCTAAACTAACTTTTACCGATACTTACTTTGCGATGGTTCGATATTCAGGAAACTACTTTATTTATTAATGCTGTTATTAAATCCACCTGCCTCGATTTGAGTCCTGCAAATAGTATCAATGTTCGCGAACTTTGACTTTGGGCTCGTTTGGATCCTTCCTCAACCTGTACCTGAAGTGCCACAATTTTTTGTTGAGCTGTTGCTGTGGGACAGTCACTCTTATCAAAGCTCTTTTGAACCTTCCGAAAAAGCAGACGCCGTGTGTATTTTGATCAGTATTACCCTCGCTTAAAAATATCAACTGATAGTTTCAAACTAAATTTAATATTAGAGAATCCTTGGAGAGCCTTACCGCAAAGCTTGGTGGAGATAATCGTATTTCCAAGGAGTAAAGGGTTGATGATCGGTTTGTTCACACTGACAGGCCACAATCTGGTCCATTCCCTGTTGGAAATGCTAGTGCTTCTGGGTGATATGCATAAATATTTCCTAGTGCCCAGCTAGATTTCCACATATACTTCAAGGTTATCAGATATGGTATTCCAGGGTTCACAACTTAGTTGAATATTAATAGGTTGTCTATTCTGGGAATACTCCATTCATACATTGTATAAGAGAAACAACTATTCTTTTGTTAGACGCTTATCTTTTTCTAAACTTATCCTAACTTCTTACTTACTTTCTCAACTTATCTCAAGTGATTTTGTCTGCTTCACTTGATCACTTTATGAATTTCTCTTTCTCTCCAGTGAAATTCTAACATTTCCATCCACTAATGATGTTACTAAATATTATAGCTGTCTGGCATGCTTTGCTATAACAAGTAACCCTAAGCTCTTTCTTGTATGCCCTTATATATTAAAAGCGGATAAAGTGTATCACCAGACGCGGAATCATACTCAATGATTAATGTCCAAGCACGCGATCCAGGCTTCTTTCTCGGCATGGAACGGCATTCTAACGATCTAAGGACCAGGTAATTTGATACCTTACTTTCTAGAATGCCAGTCTCACCCATATTGTATCAATTGGCGGGTTTGACTGCCAGAATCTTAAATTTGTCAGGTGATCAAACCATTGCCTGATTACATCAGTTGATACTCCATTGATACACTGAGAATCAATTGTTCCACTTCTCTGGACCTTGATTGATGGATTCCTAATGGTGAAAGATGAAATGCAGCTTTATTGAGCGGTTATGAGTCGCCTTGAATCTGTAAATTCGCATAGCCATGGCCCTGAGTTTTTCATTAGTTGCCATTCGGCCAAATGGCTTTCCTGGGTCAATGAGAGCTTCTTAGACCAGAAAATGCTATACCTTTGATACGATGTTGCAATGTTGATTATGGTATGCCCCATTCAAGAGCGGCTTTCACAAAACTGCGGCCATATTTGATAGCTTCAACGGCCCAGTCGACGTGTGTTTTGGTGTATTGAGACAATTGGTTCAAATCAATAATATTTTGAAAATTTATAGCCATCGGTACAAGGTGATTTAAGATGTGGGATATTTTAGGGGTGGCCAAAAATACGTGGAGATATGGAGGCGGAAGACCTAGGCAGTATAGCCGCCGAATGGCAAAGATTGGCACAAATCCTTAGGTTTTTGCATCATCGATGTGTGGATAAAAGGTAATCGATTACATATAGAGCCTTCATGTCTTTTATTTCAAACACTTGAAAATAATCCTTTGGACGCTGTTTTTCTTTTTAAACTTCTCCTGAGCATAAAGTTGGCTTCACTTGTGTGAGATGCTAGATTTAGTTTTGAACGGCAAAACTCAGATTAGCATAGTTCACTCACACTGTTAGGAGTGAAATAAAGAATCATGCTAGAGTTACAAAAAGTCCAAGAGCTAGAGTTATTGGGGGTAGCGAGAACGTGGCATAGGACAGTCCCTCAGTCACACTGAGGGTTCAGAGCATTCTAGGTGCTCTTCTAATGAAACTATGAGTAAGATTATGTGATCTTATTAGGCTTTTTAACAAGGCGTCTAAGGTGTCGACGACTCAACATCTGTAAGTTGTGCTAAGTTTGAGTCACATACCTACATCTACTTCGGGCTGAAATTCTCCCCCTTATACTAAAAAAGTCTCAATCCTTTAGCCTCCCCTGACGAAAGATGAGAAGATCAGAGGATGATAATGTGGTACAACAATTTGCCACAACAATCGTTAGAGAGACCCTCATCATATTTAACATGCCACTCCGCCGCCTAATGAATATAAAGTCAACACACAGTAAACTCCGAGATACGTCGGGCTTTCAGTCTATATGAGTTACTCAAAGTCCCCAATCCCGTAACGACAATTGTAGGCTAGGCTAGGCTACTTTGTGGTATTCACGCTCGACTGAGACTCTTTTGACATCCTATCACGACCTTCGGTTTGTATCAAGGCAGGAAGTTAGGGGGAGGTTAGGAAGGAAGGGTGAAGTCCTCTTAAGTATATACAGGTCTGCTGTGCTCAGCTGGACGGCCTCTTTGAATGCCTTAGAAAGGAGGTTATGTCTTCGGATTTAGTCTTGATTTCGGTAGTAGGGGGGCCCCGCAACCAGAGGTTTTGCTAGATTTTTCCCGGCAGCTACACACCCGCAAATGACTTTCGTTGGTTAGCTAGAGAGGGAAGATAATGATGGGTTAAAAGCTCCCCTAAGTGTATATTTGAATGAAAATCTATGTGGGTATTACTATTTGAAAGAGGCCGCGGAGGAAGTATAGGAAAGGACATACTATTTGAGAAATAGATGTCTCTGGCCTGTAGACAGAGAGAAGTTGCTTAGTAAATTCTCGCTAGCAACGCGACGGGTTATGTTTATTAAGTTATGTCTATTCATATTCGTAGACACAAATGGTCAACAATCCAAAATAAGAACAAAAGTCGTCTCGATTGATTAAGAGATGGTTTATACTATTATACCCTGTATAATTAGTGTTTTAACGATAGCTTTGGTCATTTTTATTGTCATTGTTACGATACTTCCACATTCTTATTTTGTGTTAGAGACACCCAAGTGGCAATCTCTTTTTATTAAAAAAAAATATTTTTAAAACCGTGAGACTTTTATTAGGCTTTATTGGGCACAAATCCAAATTATCACCAACGAAGTATCAAAACTTTGGTGCATGTGCTTTTTAGAGGGTTTGATATAATGAGGACATGATAAGAACTATAACGGAACCCATAAATCACACAAAGTGCGTTATTCAAACCATCATACAGGAACTTTTCAACTTTTCTCGACACATTTTGCGTCCTCAATCGCTCTTACGTTATCGGCCTCGAGCACGATCAATTGGTGCTGTGCAGGAATTCGACCTCATCAAGAATTGACACACGATTTGGAGAGACCTGCCATACTTTGTGGGAAGACTTGCCTAGCTACATTACATTTCGCGAAATAAATGGCTGAAAATTCGCAACAGTTTACTTGAAAAGTTAACAACGTAATACCTGAAACGACTTTAAATTTGGGGTTGATGTCATTTAGTATCTCCTTGTTTACTAAAGGAATAAATTCTTCTGGGGAAAAAGTTGCGATAAGAAGATAAATAATTAATCGATTAGCCTTTTTTTGGCAACATGCCAAGATTGAACAAGGCCATGCGAGAGCGGATCGTTGAGCTACTGGGAGAGAGAAAATCATGCCATGTCGTCGGTCGGGAGAGAGCTCAAATTTTTCAGACACATTATTAAAAACATTTGTGAGACGGTCTCTGAAGTTAATGGCGGTTGGGAAAAAGGGACGTTCACGGAAATTGACTTCTTCATGCCTATGATAAATTGAAATAATTGCTCCAATAGTAGGAAATATTTTGAAAGAGGCCGGACGCAAGGCTCGAAAGTCAAAAAACCAGCTCTGAGTTTGCGGTACAAAGGAAACTATCCCAAATTCGCACACAAGTACAAGAAATTGACCTTGGGGGATTAGAAGAAGGTGGTTTGATCTTATGAGATCAAAATTAAACGGATTTGAAGTGATGGAACCTGTAAAGAAAAAGATAATAAACGAAGTATTACAAAACCATATCGTCCAGAGACTAATGGTAAAGTAGAACGATTTAATGATATAATTAAAACGATCTTCTACGCCATTTCATCAATAAATGATTCAAGAAGCATACAATGGGTTCTAGACCAGGCATTAAAGACTTATAATAGACGTCCCAACGTTACAGGATATGATATGCTCCGATATTTCTCGCAATTAGAGTCTCACAGGAGTATTCACCAAGTCCTTACATTCGTCAACTACCGCTTGCCGAGGAAATCACATTTGCCGCGGACGTTCTTAAAATTTACAGCCCTAGAACGGAGTATGCTGAACGTCGCTAATGGAAAAGCAGCGAGGATGAGATACGTTCATACCCTCAAGAAGAAAAGGCTAGAATGAGAGTCTTCGGAGAAGGTGATTGGATTTTACGCCAGCGGAACACGCATCACAAAGCCGATCCGCTCATGATGACCCCTTCGGTGTCACCTGACACCTTAGTGTATCACTAGTTATATAGGAGTCTCGGTTCGAAGATAGGAGGTCAACTTGTACATCAGACTTAAGACTTTAGAGGCATTCTGTGATAACGGTTACAGGCGTGCTTTGAGGCCTTCGTCTACCGTAGGTCACAAGAAGCACAACGGTATCTGTGTGACGCCATGGCGCAACATGTCACAGGGATTCATGTTATGGCCTCAGGCAGGACCGGCCTATCCTCGCTTACCAATGTCGAGGGCTAACTCACCTTACACGACACGGGCTGTCAATTCTAATTACCGGAGATTGGAGCAAGCTTCGATACATGAGCCCGAAGAGATTGGTGACGAAGATTGGAAGTGAGAAAGTGATTAGTTAATCTAGTCTCCCGAATCGCGGGAATGGGTGTCAATTATTGAAACCAGCAGCGCCTCGGGCAACTCTACTAGACCGCTGATAATCTTTAAGGGCAGCAATCCACAATCAACTTGGCTTTCAGATGACTCTCTTGACTGGCAATACACAATATGTCTGAATATGGATAGACTTGCAATAGTATCGCTATTAACTGGTCGAAACATATGTTCATTCCAGAAACTCAACCAATATCGGGGGGCCATCGCATCCTATAATCATGGATGTTCACGATAGCTACATCAGAAAGCTTCTCGAAGCGGACCGCATAATTGACTCTGTTAACGTAAAAGTGGCAGATCTTTAGTCAGAACTTACTCGGCCGAAATCTCAGGATGACTCTAATTCCAACCAGCGCCGTAGAAGAGTTCAAGTTGATCCTAATACTAAGTCTTCCAATACAGAATCAATCGTAGAAGCGCGACAGGCTCAGGCATAATTGGAGCGACAAGATAGATTTAGGGAGTTTGAAATACGAGCCGAAAATATCTCAGCTAAAGTACTATCTCGTAAGTTTGAAAAACAACAATCGGTATGGTAGTTAGATGGTTATTGCTTTTTAAATTTGAAATTCAATTCATGGTGTTGCTATGTGGCGAGTTCGAAATTTCTAGGTCCACTTGCTTAACCAATCCTGGTTACAACGCTAGAACGAGAAATCTCGCTTGGTTATTCCGACAGTATTAAGATTACGTACGACAGCCGAACAACATCATTGATTGCCTCTAATATTTACTATAGAAGAGTTTAATAACTTATTAATATATACACAAAATTCTAGAGTTACTGTTCCCTGACAGAAAATTGGTGGTTGTGACAAAATAATCAATCAAGTTGCCAGTTATTTTGCCAAAATATATTAATATATTTTCAACCATTCGTTGGCCTTTCTGTAGATTTCAAAGTGAAAATCGATAGTTTTGAACTATATATTCTTCGCTCATCTGAGTAATCATCTGTCTATATTAATTTTTAGTTCACGATCTGATCATGATCTCCTTGGGTTATCCAGTACTGAAATCACCGAAGAATATATACAAAGGCTCCTCAGAGAAGGCAAGTCGTCCCGCACGATAGCAGAGGAGCTTCATCTCTCGAAAATGACAATAAATAATGTTTGTAAAATGGTACCCGAACTTGGTAATATTAGCAAAGGGGATGTTCCTCCAAGGTTGACACCAAGGAATAAGTGATCAATTGTTAGTTATAGTAGCTCTCAGACCGCAAAGACTCCTTAGCAAGCGCCGGCAGTTCCATAAGATTCTATCGGAATTAGAGAATCACCTCAAAGAGTCAGGAATGTCCTAAAAGAAGTAGGTCTAAAGGCCAGAAAGAAATCCAAAAAACCACTTTTGTTGAGTGGGCACAAGAGTAATCGATTATCTTTTGCCCTTTGTTACAGTTATGAGCGCTTACGAGGTAAATTACTACCTTGAAGGTGAAAAGATAATAACGTTGAGGAATAACTTATGACTGATGTAAACTCAGTGTCACGGCTCTGTTCAGCTGATCAACAAATGGACATGGGCCAAAGAGAATGCTTCATACAAGTATCTAAAAGCTAAGGAAGGAATCTACTATTACAGGAGCGCGAAGGTCTTGTCTCT
>JAATOF010003725.1:0-53222 GCA_013170925.1 Podosphaera leucotricha | reverse complement strand
GAGGAGGGTGTAAGCCCAGAGGGGGGCTAGCTTGCGCAGAAACTCTGGCGGTCCGGCAGGAGGTTTCACCCGGGAGCACGCCTCGTTAGCTATATGATTATGAGAAATTTTCCATACAAGAATTCCCATAACTTCGTGGCCAGATAGAGCAATAGTGTAAGGCGTATTGGAGAGCCACATCATTTTGGAGATCTCTGAGGTGGTTTTTATTGTTCTGGAAAGATATTTCATGTATTGCGAGGCACACTATGTCTATTACAGGCAACGGGAGGCCGCTGTACAGTATGTAGAATGGATAACCACTACATAGCCGGCGTCAAGAAGGTAACTATTGACCAGAGATACAAGCCCCTTGGCAGTTTTTTATTGAAGAGTAGGAAGGGATAAAAGTAAAATGACATTAACGGAGGGCTTGAATCGTTAGACAGGGTGCTTTCTGATGTATAGGATATAATGGGATTGAGTGAGATGCAAGAGTATGCTTGGTTAATTGTGATGAAGGGTAGTGATCTATATGTGAGATTAAGAAGGTACTCAGATAAATTCTGCGATTCGTGTGGTAATACAAATTTTCGAGTCCTTATATTACGGCCTAAAATCTGAAATTAATGTGTGAGAAATGAAATAGCGACTGTAGAATATATCTTGTGAGAAGGGAGATGGATGTTTGAGGAGCATTTGACCTGGATTACTTTTCTTGGTTAGTAACTGACAAGATTACAGGTTGGGGAACTCAACAATTTGAGATGACCTGCTTAAGTAATAACGAGGCTACGGAACTCAGAAGATAAATAAATACCTCTGAGATGTCCCTTCATTGTCTTCTCATTGTCTGCTAGAAAAAAAAATACACAAAAGTTCCAGAGGTTCGACGCCCTACGCCTTTCCCTTATTCTCTATCACAAACGTCCACACGTAAGAGAAATCTCAGAATAGCACCTCGACTTGCGCCGAAAGCCATCAACTCGACCGAAGCTGAATGCAGCACTAAACAGAACCGAAAATCCTTGGCGCCCACGACACTCCGAATGTAGAAAATTCTCACGAAAATCAACCAAACAACCTTCCCTCCAAAATTACATCGTACCTTTCCTTTGCCGTACTCCTCACCTCTCTTTCCTCGTAGATTCTCACCAAAACCTGCGAAAATATTGAGCGTTTACAGCCGTCACCGCGTGCCTTGACAGGATGATGACGATGATTTTACGGGATTCTGAAAAACGTATTTGGTATGAATTGTTGGACTAGAAAGCGATGATAAAAATATTAGATATTGGGTCGAATTATTTTGGCCCAGACAATTATGTAATCTAGCTAACTTTTCTAAAAAAAACTGATAGTTAGATCGTGCCTCAACGATCAAATCTATTAGATTCATCACCAATTTACAGACGTAAGTTTTAAAAAATGAAAGTATTGTTAGCAGTTTCTGTAAGGTTTTACTCGCCTCAATTAATTCACAGCAGTTATTCGTATCAAATTTTACCATTCTAATAGTTTTTTTCCTTTTAGTACGTTTTCTATGGTTGTCCCTATATAAATAGTTAGTCGTGTGTTTGATAGAGGGAAATAAATATATAGAATAACGGGATAGGAAAAACGAAGATCAATAAATCTCCTCTCAATTAATCTTACACTTTACGTTACCAGTCTCTTTGGTTTAATGATGGCTGGACCTAGATTCTTTCGAATCTCATCAAGCTGTTCCATGCCACTTTGATACTTCCCTTTTTTGACGTGCTTCTTGCCACTCATGGAATACCCATCAAGAAATTCATCCATGATGCCGTCAAAATCTCCTCTGATGGGACCTTGGACACTTGAAACTGTTGATGCTACAGATGCGGCTCCTGATACAGACTCCATGTCATCTATGTCTTCATTGTATTGCTCCTCGATTTTTTCAAACCTTGCATCTAATGTGGTCAACCCCTCTGTTCGAATCATGGAAGATGAAGTCATTGAATAGCTGGAGGGGTTTGTAAGTGCACCTTTCCTCTTTTTCCGCCGACCACCATTAGTAGTCGTTGTCATCATGGATGACAACTGAGAGGATGCAATGTTTTTCTGGGTGTTTTTTTGGTCCCGCTTAAACTTGTTAAAGTCTTTCAACCATGCTTCGTCTCCGTGATCCTCTATTTCGCAACTTGACACTTCTGATACGAGATGTGGAGGGGCTCTGTACTCATGAAGTGGTTTTGCCGTCGTATCTGAATTCCAGCCATCTTCTTCCTCCACCTCATCCCAATCATCTTGATCAAATGCATTTTCGTTGATTTCATTTGTGTCTTTAGTAATTTCGTCAAAAATTTCAGCTTCGTCATCAACGTAAGCATCATCTTCAAGGGCTTCTAAGACCTCCCGTAATCTAGGATCCATGTCTGGCTTAAAACCAGCCAAAGCATCAGGAATATCTTGTTGAGCTTGATATGTAGCCTTTTGTAGGTTTTTGGACGGTAAGATAGTTTCATCCAGAAGTTGTTCCACACGATCCTGAATGCTTATATTTTTTATTTCTTCATCTAGTGATTGTTTTTCTTTCCCTTTTTTTCTGGTAGAGGGAGCTTCCATAAAGTAGGATTCTCCGGTGCTACATCCCAGGTCACGCATATGTTGCATGTAGTCATATTTAGAGTCATCAAAGTATATACCATAACTAGCAGCTTCGCCTTCGTTCTCTCTAATTTCGTCAATTTCGGACCCCAGTTCTAAGGCGAGTTCATCAAGTTTCTTAGATTTCTTCGCGTTTGGAAGTATCGTGGGGTTGAGAACCATTGAAGAAGCCGAAGAATCGTGAATAAGAGGATCATTCTGAGGACGGTGAACTAGGGTGAAATGAGTTGCCGTTTTTTTATCGATCCATTTCTTTCGAGCCATCTTGACAGATTAATTAGGTGTGATCTGATTTCTGGGTTGGATTATAATTTTGGACCAGGTGGAAAGAGATGTTGGTTGGTGGGGTTAAAATTCTATGACCTAAATTTGCCGCCCCTCCATTCATTTCAAGATTCAACACTATCCAGCACCTCCTAAACAATTGTAAACAAAATGGTGCTCGCAAAATCAAAAAATTCAGTTGGTCTGGGGAATAGGTAATCATATTCCCTCGATTTTCATAAAATACTAAACTCTACAGCTTGATGAATGATAGATTTGGAAAGGGAAAAGGTTCAGATCGAAAGAAAGTTACCACTTCAGGCATCCACAGAATCAATCATACTACGGGCGAAACAGTTAGAATCCAACATGATCGGATTATATGGGGCTTTTCACTGAAGCTTATTAGTATGTCACAAATGAACGTAAGGAGGCGAGCTGGGTGAAGATGCGATCAGTCACCGAACAAGCTGCGCTCGACGAATTTCTCTCGACTGCTGAATTAGCAGGTACCGACTTCACGGCTGAAAAGATGAATAATGTCAAAATCATTCACACGGATCAGAAAAATCCGTTCTTGTTATCCGCTGCCGAAGAGCGAGCAGCTGTCGGGAAGCAAAAAGAATACAAAAATCGACTTACAGTGCCTAGAAGACCAAAATGGCATTCAAATACATCTCCAGAGCAATTGGATACCATGGAGAGAGAAAGTTTCTTAGAATGGCGGAGAGGACTAGCCGAATTGCAGGAAAATAATGATTTACTTATGACTCCCTTTGAGCGTAACCTTGAAGTTTGGCGGCAGCTATGGCGGGTGATTGAAAGATCGGACTTGATTGTTCAGATTGTTGATGCCAGAAATCCATTGTTATTCCGCTCAGAGGATCTAGAAAATTATGTCAAGGATATAGATGCGAAGAAAAGAAATCTCTTACTCGTTAATAAGGCAGATATGTTGGACTTTGAACAACGTCTAGCTTGGGCTGAATATTTTCAAGCAGCTGGCATTTCATACAAATTTTTTTCTGCAAGCATAGCAAAGGAGATGAATGAAGCGCGTGATTTCGATTTTCATTCTGAAGATAAAAGTGAAAATTCCGAGCCTTATGAAGCTGAACTTTTAAAAAAGACCAATGGCTTAGAAATCTTGGATGACAGAGCCAAAGAAGAAATCGAAGTTGTTAACAAAGATGATGATAAGTGTGAAAGCGGGAATGAGGATGATGATGAGGATGATGAAGAGGAAGAGGAAGCCACACGGATCTTAACAGTCGATGAGCTAGAGGCTTTATTCATATCAAATGTTGAATCAGGTATGTCAAATATTACCTCATGTCTGGCTTACTAATTGACGTTTATAGATTCCAACTCTGAACAGCAAAAAAAGATACAAATTGGTTTAGTAGGATATCCGAATGTAGGAAAATCTTCTACGATCAATGCATTGATTGGGGCCAAAAAAGTATCTGTATCCTCTACTCCAGGCAAAACTAAACACTTTCAAACAATACATCTTAGCGAAAAAGTCCTTTTGTGTGATTGCCCTGGTCTTGTATTTCCTAATTTTGCGACAACAAAAGCCGAATTAGTCTGCAATGGAATCTTACCCATTGATCAACTTCGAGAATTTACTGGTCCTGTTGGTCTCATTGCCAAACGTATCCCACGAAGCTTCTTAGAGGGTCTCTATGGTATCAAAATTTTGACCAAGCCTCAAGAAGAGGGTGGCACAGGCATTCCTACTGCAGAAGAAATCCTAATTGCATATGCTAAAGCTAGAGGATTCACCAGAACTGGTCAAGGTCAGCCTGATGAATCTCGAGCTGCTAGGTATATTCTTAAAGATTATGTAAATGGCAAATTACTCTTTTGCCAGCCACCTCCAAACGTCGATGCTCAGGAGTTTAACATAAATTCCTATGATGTAGAACAACTTCCAGAAAAATATCGACAGGCTTTTCTAACGATGAATAAATCCCCTGATCATCATTCACCACCAGTAGCGCTTGATATAGTGTTTCAGGAACAGGGATCCAAGTCAAAAAAACTTGATAGCACTTTTTTCGCCCCTGGAAAAGGAAACCTGGGACACTACCGAATGCCCTTCAATCATAAGTATAGTGAGCAAGGCACTGCAAGTGGCAAGCTCCTCTCCGGTCGAAAGCAGAAGACTCTTTTGGCTCTGGAAAAGGACATGGATCCCAAGGATGTAAAAATGTTGACTAGCAAAAAACACTTTAAAAACGGCAAGAAGGGTAATGGCAAGCGAAGGCAAGACTACTTTGCAGATTAGGATTTTGTTCTCAAGGTTTATGATATGTATGATAATATTGCGTATGGAATCAGTTACTTCTTTTCTCTTGCGAGAATCCATGGACACTGATACTCGCGCCTAGATATCGGGTGCAGAACAAGAGTTAGGATTGTGATGGATGGGAATACGCAGCTTGCATTAAAGATGTGTTCGGATGTTGTACGTCGAGGAGATCAAGTTCCGAATTATCAACGGCTTTAGTTTATGAAATAATTGATCCGACATTTACTTCGAAATCACTAAAATTTCAGCTTCAACTCACATAAGTTATACAGTTTTAAAATCACGTGTGAACAAAGCGATCAAGAACCCATTTAATATTAAAATTAAAATAAAATAATGTTTATATGATTTGTTAAGTAATTAGATCTGGGGTGTATAATTGAAAAGTTCGATCACATTTTCATGACATGAAGATCTACCCTGCATCAGATTGGAAAGAACAGTAACATTTGGTGCCGCTTGACTGGACGCATACAGCTGAAAACCCAGATAAAATCTCATTTGTGATACTCCTTTAATATCGTAATAAGCGTGTGTGTCTGACGAGGAAAGAAAGAAAACGAAATATATTTTGGAACCCACTTACCCACCTGGCAGTTAATGAGGACTTATATGGCTCCTAGATACTGAATCTGGACACTTTGACTCGTAGGAAAAGATTTATTTCCATTTGAGGATTCTTGCATCTGGCCCGTCTTGAGTGCCTCTGTGCTCCATGCGGCGGCCGTGAAAGTGACTCAGTTGGACCATTAAGAGGACGCGGGCGATAGCAAATTTTCAAATTAAAACGAGCCAGAAATTCGCTTCAACGGGCCTGGCGGCGACTCGACTCAGTAGACGAGACGCCATAAAATACTCAAGGGCTTTATGGTTTGTTATTACTGCTACCGGGTCCTGGGAGCATTTGAACTCAAGACGCCATTCCGCAAATGCTTGGACTTTCGCTAAGAGTTCTTTATCGTAAATTTCATAATTGGCTTCAGTGGGACTCATTTTCTTCGAGAAAAATGCTACTGGTCTCCAGACGTTCGAGCTACCCGGCTGCAGTAATACTCCACCAGTACCCGATCAGAAGAATCAGTCTCAAGTCTTGCTGGTTTGTCCCAATTAAAATGCTATAGAACAATATCTTCAGAAAGTTTCTTTTTGATAGCTCTAAACGCTGCTTCTTGAGACAGTCCCCAGCTAAAAGATGAGTATTTCTTTAATAAATCAGTCAGGGGTGAGACAATAAAATTAAATTTGTTGATGAAACTTCTGTAGAAGTTTGCAAAACCAATGAATTTTTGGACTTCTTTCGTGTTTTTGGGAGCCGACCAATCCTCAATGGCTTGTAACTTCACAGGGTCCATTTTTATACCATTGATTGTAATAACCAGACCTAAAAACTTCACCGACCGGACATAGAATTCGTATTTTTTGATGTCGATCTGCAGGCTCGCCTCCACAAGTCGAGAAAGGAATTTCCTTACATGCTCTTGATGTTCATCAAGGGATTCCCTGAAAATAAGTATGTCATCAATTTAAGCCGTGCAGAGCTCGTCGAGGTAGCCTTTCAAAGTATCGTTAATGTAATTTTGGAAAGAGCTTGGAGCGTTGGTAAGCCCAAAGGGCATCACTTGATACTCGTATAAGCCAAATCTTGTTCGAAAAGCAGCTACGTACTCGTTACCTTTGGCAATACGCATTGGATGGAAAGCGGAGATGACATCAAGCTTAGTAAAATACTTAGCTTTCCCAAGAAAAGTTAGTGTTTCGTTGATTCGGGGTATAGGATATCGGTTCTTTATAATGATTTCATGAGTGCCCTGTAGGCAACGCAAAATTGGAGGCCGCCGCCAGGCTTTTTAACAAAAAGCACGGAAGCAGCAGGCGAAGTACTAGGCCTGATAAATCCTTTCTCTAGATTCTCGCGGATATACTTTTTCAAAACAAGCAAATCCTCTCGAGACATCCCATAGAGATGACCCCATGATGGCTCGGTACCAGGCTGAAGGATAATTTGGTGATCGCTAGGTCTGTGTTGCGGAATTTTTTCTGCGTCATCTCTAGAGAAAACTTGGAGAAAGTCATGATAGATTCTGGGTAACTTTTCGGCGGGATTAATCCTTGTTATATCCTTTAAAGCTTCTTCAATATCTTCTATCGATATTGACTACACAGTCTGATCTGCTTCAGGCGAGAAATTTTCCCGAGCTTCTTTATGGACTTCGATTGTGGAGAATTCTTTGGAGGAAACCAGCTCTAGAATTGAATCTCTTTGCTGTCGGACTTCACTCGGAGATATTGTGTGAACAGTTGTAGGCGGATAGATCCAATATTTTTGACACATAGGAAAATTGAATCTCAAGGTCTCTTCAGCCCATTGAATTTCAGGATCGTGACGTTGAAGCCAGGAGAGACCCAGAACCACGTCAAAGTATGCCAGTTTTGTCACAAATAATAATTTAATTTCTGAATGACCACCAATATCTAGTATAGCCCTTGCCATTTCGGAGATATGGCCACACACCGATTCTGTCCCATCGAAATCTCTTAATGAACGTAGCCTTCTTAGGGGAATCATCTCTAAGGTATTGTCGTGCGCAAATTTAGTGTCTACAAATCCATAGGCAGAAGCACCGCTGTTGATCAATGTAAGGGCAGGTGAAGGATTTAAATTATGACTTTTTAATTAAACAATTTATTACAAAATGACTGGTTTTTTCCCGATTCCAGCCATCAACTGCAACAAGAGGCAACACCAAATCCAGAGGTAAGCTCTTCGGGCAACTTTCCGAAGAGCTTACTCTTTTCCTGACTGAGATATACCACCGTTTTCAGAAAGCTCTATGGAACGATTATCTATCGAAGGGTTAGCCTGTTTCAGTAAGTTACACTGGACTGCGCGGTGGACCCCCTTTCCACAATAGTAACATAACCTGAGCTTCCGACGACGTTTCTTTTCTTCTTTCGATATAGTCCCCCGATGAAGGTGGTTCCAGGCCGAAAGGTCCGTTGTCTATTGCATCACCACTTAGAGAACTCCCATTTAATGATGAAGAGCCTCGATAACGAGAGCTTGCTGCTAATTCAGAGAACCGACGTTGTCTACTATCGATGTCTTAGAGCCTGGATATAGCTTCGTCAAATACTAGGGAATCAATATCCTTCTCATGAATCAACCCACGTTGAAGCGTCAAGCTAATATTGAAAAAGACAATATCTGTTAGCGCTTGAGTGTTTTCGTATCCCGCAATCACAGCATCTCTGCGTATCTCGGCAATCCAACTAGAAAAGGGCTTGTTCTTTTGCTGCTTCCTATGAAGCCTAGTGGCCGCTTCTCCAACCCGGTTCGGATCATCAAAAATGATTGCCAGTTGTTTCATCATTTCTGAAAACGAAGAAAAGCTCAATACCCCGTTTTTAACCGGGTATTCAGTAAGTTCTCAGATGTCGACAGAAGCATTTGATCCTTCTGAGCCAGGTTCTGTTGGATGGCCTGCACTTGAGCTGTCGAGGCACTAAGCTCTTGGTTTTGCTGAGCAAGGGTTCTGATAGCGCCAATAACAGCCCCTGGATTCTGCTGTACCCCTCGAAGGAACTGGTTGAGATCAGTAATCTCGGTAAGTTCGCTGAGTACATTCATATGATTCTCTTAGGATTCGGCCATTTTGAAAAACAAAAAACAAAAAATATTGATATGAGATTAGAGTAATTTCAGGGCAGTGCAGAGCCAAATATCAACAACAATACTATCAATAGAACAACTATGCCAATAAAACAACTCTAACAGTAGTGCTCCGCTGAATTATCATCGTTGATATTGTTATTGTCACAGTTATTTTTATTGTCATTGTTGCCGCTATTGTGATTGTTCTCGCTTTTTGTTGTTGTTGATATTTGATTCTGCAGTACCCTGACAGTCAGGTCGCATCCAGTGCTCCTTAAATGTTTAGTGTCACAAAAGTTAGTGATGAGCCCTACGATTGAGCCTCTTCAAAATTTTGTAAGATACAAGAAACTAGACTAGTAGCCGAGCGCTTCGATGGCGCCCCAAATTGTTGCTATCTATCCGGGTTAAAAGGTATAGCAAGATGAAACATTCATTTTGGAATTAGTTTATTTCTGGTTCTCTTCCAGGGCAGGAAAGAAGAAAAACCTGCCGGTCTGAGGAAGAAATTTGACTTCTGCTACTTTCCAATAGGACAGATGGTGCCTAAGGTGCAGGCTGGTACGGAAATGCTGAGCGACATGTGGCTTGATCGTGTCCCAAAATGCTGATAAAAGCTTAATAGAGATCATATCAGCACTAGCATATGTATTGCCGCTATCACTATTGTATGTATTTACTAATTTCCGTGACCCGTTTTTCTATTGAATCAAAGGCTTCATCGGACTTATCTAGGATGACAGGTTATTTGATTCTGAATAGTATACCAACAGTAGGTCGTGGAGGATCGTTGCCCGTTCTGCCTGATGGGAAAGCAAATAATCATGTATTAATCATGTATTAGGGGAGGATGAATACTTAGATTTCTTGGTTTTGCCCGCCGCATTAACATGCAACTTCACAGAAGTTTTCATTTCAGTACTTTCTCTTGACCAATAAAAACGTTTAGCCTTGAAACTTTGCCATCAGTCGCTCATCTAGTATCTACTATAGAAGCATGATAATGATGGTGCACCGACTTGTATTCTGGGGTCTATAAAGCAGCTGGTCTGCTTGTATGTAACCCGTATTTTCCCGTACGCCTCAGTATCAAATCAAGTTTTCCAAGTCCAGCAAACTGTGTTGAAGTATCCGGCCGCAGCAGTGGCTTCACATAATTTTTCTGAGTGCATCATCGATCTATACTTTGCTGGAACTGGAGTGCAAGAGCATCCACCAGTGGGATGCTATCGCAAACATCGTTTATAAACTGTTAGTGCTTGTATATTCTTAATTTTGGATGTGCGACCTAAGTTATCAAAGAGCCGAAAGCCAGTCCGAGGAGCTTATTTCATATTAAATGAAGCCATCCAGATCTGACATGTCAAAGAATATTTGCTTTTGCCTATTTTTCACATCACCCCAGACGCTATGTCTGTGACACTTTCAATTTTAGATATGAAGTGGCTCTTTATGACAATATTCCGCCTATCAAATGTCACGATGTGAGTTGAGGCATTTGGTAGCATGAGATTGACCTTGTCTCAAGCTTTTTTGAGCTTGGTGTCTTCAGGAAGTCGCTCCAAAGAAGTTCATACAATGGTAAAATTTATCTATGGAAACGATTGACCTTCCGATTAGGAATTCCGGATACTTTTGAGCTTCGTTATTCGTGATATCGAAGTACCTGAAGATAGAGACTATCAGTGTTATGGTCATCCTGCTTCATCTCTTTAGATTTAGTCCTGAGACGGTTTTTAATGATAATAGCCAGATCTAAGTGCTTGACGACTCAGCATGATGACTTGGGCTCCTACTTCATCGTTTCAAAGTTTCGCCATGGCAACTGAGACCCGAGATCCGCCCTTTAAATTTTGGGTAAATATTATTTATTTGAGAATCTATCTCTCATAATCAGGATTTTAGGGATTACTGGAAGTTTGGAAAAGCAGCTTTAGATTCCGCTTGGAGAAGCTGGACAGAAGGAACCCAAAAATAGATTCATACAGAAACAATTAATCCCCTGATATTTCCCAATCGTATACGAGAAAGAGAGCGACCTAATTCGTTGGTGGTTGTGGGTAAAATTTCAGTGTTCACAACAACCGCGATGATCTCCATCCGTTGACTGAGCTGCGATCTCAAACGATGTGACTATTTTGTGCAGCTGTAACTAACGATTGATTTTTTTTAATTTTTCCTTATCCGCATTTCGTCTTTACGTGGAAGCCGTCGTTGTGGGCAATAACCCGTGCCATTTCCTACTCAGGGCAGAAAGGTCAAAAGTTAAAAGCTTTTGCAATGATGAACAAGGGTGCGTGTAACGCGAGAGTAGCTAACAACTTGCTGTCTTTCCACACCAGGGAGTCGAACCCTGCGCTACCGCGGATTCAACGAGTGAGAGGCGGAAATGTTACCGATACACCAGTATGGAAGGGCTATGAAAAATTTGAGCTAAGAATATTTATATAGTGATTAAAATTAGTACTGTCAAAAGGCGAAGCTAAGAATTCCTACTTTTACTCATTATCACATTGAGTAAAAGTTTGACGGAAGTTTAAAACAAGTTTTTTATACCTTAACTAATAACATCAAATAGGTGAATAACTCAGAAAACCCTCCAACAAGGTGTCGCTGACCAAGGAAGGCGAGCAACTTGCATCGCATTGTGGTAATCACGTGAGATTTTATGAGGAATATTAGAAATTCAATGGATTCTGGAAGCGTTGACAACTTGCTTATGGCGCGCCATCCTTGACGCCAATACTAGCGCGGATCTTTTGTTACAGTCTATGAAGGATAATGCATCTCCTCACGACGTAGCCATCTCGCAGTAAATTCTCAGGGATGGAAACATTCTCTCCATTAGCTAGACCGGTTGAAAGACGACTGACTTCATTGAACAAACTCTTCACCAAGATCTCGAGGGAAGGCAAGAGCAGATATTTGGGCAATCTCGACGACATATTACATAGATGAAGGAATCTATTGATTAGGCCTGATTTTAGTAGAAAGCTTGCTAACTCAATGCAACCATTTACTAAAAATTAATATCAAACATTAATTTGGGAGATAGATAATTTTATTTGGCTTTTACCCTGTGGATGATTATTGAAGGTATAAGATCTTGCAATTGTCTTCCTCCTCTGTGCCATTTCTACTCTAGTAGCAAAGCAATTATATGTATTTCTACTTGAGTTCACCGCTTGTCAAATGAAGCCGGTGAAACTAATTTCAAAGGTGGTAAGCTGAGAGCATGTTTTTCGCATGCGTCAGTCGGTGGCTCAAAGTCATCCTATTTAGATAGAGATTGCATTGACAATCTCATTGCTCGTCAAATTTACCTGAAACGAGTTAGTAAAATTAGTCTGATGCCTTCCAAGTGCCAAACTCAGCCTGAAAAGCATATCAAGTAAATAATTATTTGCGTTGTTCTTTTGGCCTGGAAATTTATTTTAAATATGGGATGACCAATGGGGTAATGATACGCATATATGGGTAATTGGTCGCTATATCAAGTTAGCGTAGAGCAGACGATGGCAGACTAATTAGTAAGCGATTAAACCACAATAGATGACATAAGACAGTGTATTTAGTTGCTCCTGACAACGGAGGATTTATTGACTTAAGACGACACACGCCACCATTACCATTCCCTCACCATCTCTTCAACTTCACACTATCATTGTCCATTCATCGTGCGAGTTAGTCAGCGAGTCCACCCCCATCTTAAAACCCTCAACTCATCACCTTTGCCTCCATGTCTGAGAAAATCCTTGTCGATCGTGACATCAACTCATCGAGCCCGACCACGGCCGAGACGCTGGACTGGAAGCCCGAACCGAAGGGCATGGATTTCCATCGCCAGATGTTTCAGTCCAAGATGGATGAGAGCAAGTAAAGAACCCAGGCCAACGCTCGCTTGTAGCCCGCTTGTGTAGCACTAACGTTGGGTAACAGGGGCCAGCAGACATATATCTCACCATCAGATACCATTATGAGCCCTTGCACGGCCAAGTTGAGTGCATATCGCAATACACAAGTGGGAAAGTATGTTTTGTTGATCCACAAAATCTAATCAACCTGATGACTGACTGGTCTCATCTAGAGCCAAACCTAAATCACTCTTCCCAAAATCGTCTGCCAAAAGCTCCACATCAATTGGAAGCTTATTTGGTGCTGAGATTCTTAGTACGGAAAATACGGAAAATATGAATAACATAAAGGCTACACAAGATGTTAAGCTTGAAGAACTCTAAACACGGAACCAACTTGACCGAATCCGTCGAGCCGACAACCGTTTCCTCTTCCGTCAACTAACCCGCTTGAAGTTTTACAGACTATTGTTTTCTTTAGGTCTAAGACGATCCTTATCATAAAAAAGTTATTCGAAAGCATATTTATGCTGTCTGAGTGGATGGAGGATTCAGATTTTGGACTGGCTGGGCATGATGGAGTTAAGCTTGTGACACGGGATCACCGGAGTTAAAGGCAGAAGGTGTATTTTTACTTTTGATTTACATTTAATGATGAATAATTTAACCCCAAATTTAACTTAACGATCTAACTCAAGCTCGCCAGTTTGAAACAATACTTACAACATCCTCATCAGCGACAACGTGTCCCAAACCGACTCTCTGTGGTACATGTCTTGCACTGGCCCCCCATACCAAGGCATATTTAAAGGTATCTTTCAACGATCTATGTATCTGATCGCAGACATCTTCTATGGTACTTTTATTCCTTACAATCAAAGCCTCACTAAAATCTGGATCCACCCCTTTTCGTTTTGTGTAAATTCTAATCAACTGGAGTTCCTCCCAGCATCTATCAACCACATCAGAAATTCCGAGGTTGAGCTCACAGCTCATTACCACTGTGTTAGGCTCACGAGCTAGTTGATCTAGGAAATCTAAAGACACGGAATCAATTTTGTTGTAGACGTAGAGACATTTGATATATTTTCGGTGGTCCTTCATAATAACGTCGATGAAGTCATCAACTGTCACATTCTCATCACGCACTAAAACCTCGCAATTGAGCATCTTGTAATCTCGGAGTATATTGTATACCATTTTTTGATCGATATTTTTGGGCGGATTCTGAAAAGTAATTTTCATACCACCCGCAGTCTTGGGTTTGAGATAAATATTTCTGTATCGTGAGTGATGTTAATCATTTCAATCCAACATACAAACTTACGGTGGTTCGCGATTTAGTCTGATGCCCACAGCCTCTAGTTCAGCCTCGAGTAAGGCTCGTTGTTCGGCTTTCTTCGTCGCATCTAGGATCATCAAGATCAAATCACTTGTCTTGGCCGCTGAAATAACTTGTCTTCCTCTCCCCTTTCCCTCAGAAGCACCTTCGATAATACCAGGCAAATCCAAAATCTGGATCTCGGCACCCCCATATTCAAGAACACCAGGAATAGCCGTAAGCGTGGTGAAAGAATATGCCGCAACTTCAGATTTAGTCTTGGTGATTTTCGAAAGAAAGGTAGACTTTCCAACCGATGGAAATCCAACGAGAGCAATTCTTGCATCACCGCTCTTGCTGACATCGAACCCTGCCCCTGGACCTCCTCCTGCTCCAGGACCAGGCTCCAGCAGCTGAGCTCTGTAGCGGGCTAATTTTCTATTCGCAAGGTAAGTACATTGAATTTCCCGGAAAGCTACACAGCATACCCTTTCAAGAGACCCAGATGATATTCTATGGCCAGATCAACAGTCCGTCACGGCTTAGATACCATAGTTTCTGTGATGATAGCTCACCAGTTGCCTTATTCTCTATTTAGAGCTGAAAATTAGTTTATGAAAGCGTGGATATTTGATTGAAACATCGTCAGGACTTACTCTGCGTCCTTCTCATCTCATCTTCAATTCTTCGTCAAAATCAGTACATTTGCGTAAATCTAATCTAATCATGCCAGACTCAACTCTTTGATTTTTTCCGTAATGTTAACCATTGTGCCAGAATTTTCCAGACTACTTCAGAGTCAGGATGATTAATTGAATTCCTTTCTAAATCACACTTGGATGTTTCTAATTGGCGGATAGAGAAGTGGTAGAGAGTTGAGAAATAGAACTCAACGTAGTAGATTTGAGTAAACTTGCACAAAGACCCAACGTCACGATTAAGTGCGTGAGCGGTTATCGGAAGAACTTCATTTGAAGCGAATATCGAACGTGCTGTAATTATCAGAATAAGTGTAGCATAAATTTCTTTTCTAATCAGAGGAATTATTCCAATTGAAACGCAATTATCAGGAATTCTTTCGGACCAAATATTCGAAGTATCCTCTCACATCTCAATGATACATGTAATCTCAATTTTTCACCTGAATTAGTTTCATGACATTCGACGTCCCTAAAGTTCTCCTTCGTCAAGGGCGTACTGTTGCTTCTAATTGACGCGTTATCTATGAATTAATCATTTAACACCAGAGCAAGAGACTGGGTTTTTGATCAAGATTTCGGTAGGCATCTTTACTTGCACCCGCGTGTTTACAAAACAGAAAGGTACTTTGTAGCGGCGAATGAGAGTATGGTACCATTAAGTTTCAAATGGGATCACAAGATGTTGGTTCAGAAATTTAAGGACTGCAAGAGCTCTGTAATCGATTTGAAGCCATCAAAGTTCGTTACGCCATTCAAGAGAAAGAAATATTAAAAAACATATTAGAATGTTAGCATTTTCTTAGAGATTAAAGATATATGTGATATCTCCTGCGGATTGCGAATTATAGCACATTTTGTGACTGTCCAAGGCAAAGACGCACCGCATAGAGTAGAAGGTTCTCTGCAAAAATACTTCACTTGACTCATAAAACCTCTGATAATGACCGGACCGTTAATGATCTTTCTCTTATCCGGTTGAAGAATTACTTCATTTCATAGACATGCCCTGAGCTAAACAAGCCCCGTATGCTTTAATTTGGACGACTATGAATATTTCCTCTCCCTACTTACTCCCCACATCTTACAAGCCCTTGGTTTCGGTGAGTTCTCCTTTCTTTGAAATCTTGCCATTGGAAGAAAATCGCAGCTCTTTCTCCCAGCATAGCGATAATACTCTTCCATTTCTAAAACCACGCTTTGCAATTTATAACAGCCTTGCTAGCTTGCTTGTATTTGAGCGCTCACACCAGAAATCTCTAGAGCTAGTTGTAAAATCGCTATCCTCATTCTATGGAATCAACAAAATGAATTATTAAAAAAATTCTTTTAACTGCTGCTAAACTCCATGGAGCTCTCTTCTACCCCTATATAAGACCCTATATATAGGAAAGACCTTGGAAAAAAAGAGAGAAACCGAAAAAGAGGCTAGATATTTATTTCCAACCTTGCTGGAATCGGGCAAAAAGCTTCTCTCCTGAACCTTTGATATAATTTCAAACTCAAGTTTAATTATAAGAAACCCAGCTAAAGAATCATCGGACTCTGGATGTATAGCTGACAGATTCATTTCGACGCTGACACGTCGGGTTGCTGTCACTGGCTGAGGTAACTAGCACGACGTTAAAAGGAAAAAATATTGTGTCACAGATTTGCTCACACTGAAAAACACACCATTACGTCTCTTTAGTTACCCAGATATCCGATTCTTCCCTTTCTATACCCTACCTGTTGAAGATATAGGGTGAACGCTTGTAGACGTATCTTGAATAACAGACATTGAAAGGAAGTGACTCTGGTCGAGATCGAGTATCGCCGAGAGAACGATTGACCAAACAATAATCTGACAATTTGGATGACACTTCGTAGATACCAAACTTTTCTCGCGTTGCCGCTCTTCTTGGCTATCCCTGAGATGCAAGTAGACTGGAAGGGTCTTTACAACCAGCACCGCGTACAGGTGACGATGAGTGTGGCTTTACAAGTTTAAGAATTCGCAGCCTCGTCTCTTCATTCTTCTGTCTCGTGATATCAGAATGAAGCGAAAACAAGTTCTTCTCATGCCGCTTTTGTAAGGAGATGGTACATATTTCCCGGAATATGACTACATTCAGGTCTTGAACAAGGGCACGTTATCGACTGGAGAACTAAAAAAGAATCCCTCTCCGCAGGATGTATGGCGAGACGTAGTTCTGAGATCTGGAAGGTAAACAGATTTATCAAAATACATGCAGATAATAGACAAGCCGTTGGAATACCCCTTAGAGAACTAGAAAAAACAAGGAAATCTCCTGAGAGATTTCCATGTATCTATGGCAACTGAGAAAGCTTTTTGCTCTCTTTCTGAGTTAGATAATTAGAACTTATATTACCAAAGGTTTGTCCTAAAACTCATCACACTACCCCAATTGAACGCCAGCTTTTCTGCATCATCTTAATACATGTCTATGTTCCAAGCCCAAGTTTGGCAAATAAGTTATCCATGGCGACCCATCGTCTCCCACATTTATCCAAGTATTTCTCCACAATATCTTTCAAAAAGCTGAACCTCACTCGATTTTGTTCTACCAAGGCAATCGTTGCCTCTATACCCAAAAATCAGTAAAATTCTATATTCTGACGGGGATACAATATTATACCTTTATTGGCGTCTTTAGGATTGTTTCTCGCCCTTTCCACATCAAACAACGATGCAAAGTATAAAAGTTGATTGTACATCATCTTCTCAGTGTATTCGTAGCGCATCCTTCCCATACAGCCACGGCCGAGCACCTGAGGCCCTAAGCAGCGATAGCCATATACACTCATTTGTCGCGTTCGGTTGCCACATGCTTGGTCATCACAAACTAACCAACTTTCGTAATACTTACTTGTTTGCTGCCTGATTTGATATTCGAGTTGAGCCACCACAGAGAGATCGGACAGGATATAGCCACAGGTACAAATAATGCCAGAAGAGGAACAGTGCTGAAGACTTCCTTGTAAACCTTCAAAAGCGAATTTATCTTTGCATTTTCGGCAATAAAAGAGGAGTCGAGAAGCATCCTTAAATCTTATGTCGTCGGAAATCTGACTCTCAAGAGGATCAACGTTGAATTCACGATCATTACTAGATGAATTGTTGTTGAGGCTATACTTTTTTATGTCAAGCCCTAGACAATCCGCTAAGTGCATAGTGTCGGTGCCTGAGATATTAGCGCATAAGCGCTCTACAGGTGGGAAAATTTGCTTATAAAGATACCATTCCACATCGGGAAAAAGTCCTGATTCTGGCTTAGATACGTCTTGAGGGGAGAAAGATCTTTTGGGCGCTGGTTCAGATGTGGTTTTAGAATCACCAGTTACAATGTAAGCTATAACGTCATCTTTTCGGACAACCTTCCCTCGTGAAAGCTCTCGTAATGCAACTTGGACTTGTGGCATACTTTCCGGATTAGGATAGTCTTTGGGTGCTTTTCCTAGCTTGGTATAGATTGTATACTTGTTTGTAGGAACACCGCCATTTCGCATCTTTTCTGAAATATCTCTGAGGTAATCATGAATCCGAGTAACCACCAATTCAGGTTCGTCGCCTGAGAGTATTTCATCCAGAATCTTCGAAGAAACTTCCTTTGAAAGGTTACAGAATTCTCGACGTTTCATATCAAGTCCCTTGATCTCCATCTTTTCCACATATATGCCATCAACTTGTACCAGACTGATTGCTGCGTATTTCTTTTTTGCTTGTAGTAAGATACGTCTAAATAAGTTGTCAATTTCTATTTCGAGGAGTTTATATCGATCGTTTACAGTCTTTTTAAACTCATTTCCCACTTTCAAAGCATCCTCAATATTATTCGTATTTGAATTTATCATAACCGAGTCAGTGTCTCCGTAGATGACGTGAAATGAATTTGATTCGGCAAGGTCTCTTGTGCTTTGTAAAATTTCTCGACCCTTGAAAGTGATCAAGACGGCCAATGGTCTAGCATAGAACCTTGATTTTGTATATCCTAAACAACCGTACATTGAATTCGCAGTAAGCTTCAGTGCAAGCTGTTTGATATCCCACGTTGCCAATTGATCTAATTTAGCATTCTTATCTTTCATGAGGGACTTAACCTGGCGACGACGATTGACAAGAGTGGAGATAAGTTTAGGGAGGATTCCAAATTCCTGGTCACGAGGCACTTCAGGGACATGTTCTTCGTCTTGTGGCTAACAAGTGTTAGAAAACACACAGGAAATGTGGAATGTAGCCTTACCAAATTGGTTCTGTCCACTGTCGTAAAACAAATATTGAATTCTTGAATGATGCTGGGATAAAGGGAATTGAAATCCATTACCAAGACATATTTGTCATATAGACCCCTTTCTGGTTCAAAAACAAGACCACCTTTATATTTCTCACTTTTGGTATTTACATCTTCAGTGTTTTCACCTTGGATGGTTTGTTGGGTTTTGAAAATGGGTTTATCAGGACAGATATATTTGTTTTTGTAGAACTCATGAAGCAGAATGTACTCATTTCGCTCGGCACGAGTTCCTGTTAATGTCCTTGACCAGGAATTTCCGGCAAGGTTTGTGAGAACCTTAGTTAGAGGGAGCAACTGAACCTTTAAGGCCAAAGCAGCGATAAAATATGTGTCCGCTTCGCAGTGACTGACATAACCTATGAGACCTTCCTTGGTGGTTGCCCAAGTTTTCAAGGCGATCTCTGTATCGATATCTCTCCGATTTGCTCCACCAAGATAAAGGCTGCACATCTCTGTGAGACTCCAGGATGTACATTTAGTCATTGTTGACTTGCCAAGATCGTTAGCTAAGTCGCACAAAAGGCGACCAGAAAGTATCAATCTGCTGGCAAAAACACTTATATCCTTCGCTGTTGAATTTGGCCAATGAGATCGATTCATTCTACCAATACAAGACCATTGAAGAACTTTGTTAACTTGGAGGCGACTTAGCAGGATACTAAAATCCACACCTTCGAGCTGATGACCAACCAAAACATCGGGATCGTCAGATGAAAGATATGCTAGAAAAAAGCTTAGTAACTCCCGTTCACTTTTGACAAGCTTTACATGCCCTTTTGCACGTTTCGCAATTTCTGCTTCAAATCCTGTTGGAAATTGAGTGGGAAAGGGACGGATGACGGTCAGTGATTTGCTTGGTAGCTCTTCAGGTGATTTCGTTTCCGTAAGGCTTACATTCTCGTAGACACGGGCACTAATGGCTAAAATTTCTTGTTTATTCAAGCTAGAGTTTAATACAGTTCTTAAAGCGATGCTCATAAGAGTTAGTGGCGGTGTATCAATAGCATCATTTTCTCCTAGGGGATGTATAAAGTTGGGGTTAGAGACTTGGACCTCTAGCTTGCAATGAGATGCGTTTTTTAAGACTCCATACTCGGCACCTTGAATGACAAGCCAACATGGTCCCATTATATTTTTCCATAGGACAAATTGTTCAAAAATTGGCGTATTCGTTCCAAAGACATGACTATAAGTGGAGCCAGTAAGATTATGAGGTTCTAACTGTGGTTCTATGGAAGTTAGTCAGGTAGCTTCATTGCATTTAGAATTAAACAAAACTTGCTCGAATATGGATATAATAGTTTAAGATATTCCCCTTCTCTAGGAATATTTGGAATTTCAAAAGCATATTTGCGAAGAGATGGCTTAATTTTGTGCATTCCAACTTTAATTTTTGTCATCAGGTTGTCCACCTCTTCGTAAACATCTTTCATGTCGACCTTTATTGTCGTACCTTCTCGGAATTCACGTGGTAAGAAAAATAATTTTCTTAGAATATTGTCAACTTTAACAAATGCACTAACAAAATTTCCAGTAGTCCTATCCTGAACCTTTCCGAATAAACAAAGACTATCTTTAGTTTCCGAGTAATCTGTCCAAAAAAAGCGGAGGGTATTATCGTCTCCACTCACATGATTGTGATCAAGTTTACCAAATCCTACTTTTTCAGCAAATGAATAGTTGTCTGAAACATTTAAATTTTTTGTAACATCAGTCCAAGCAGAAGTATCAATTTCCTTAATGGGAGGTTTTATTGGAGAACAGTCGATAGGTAGAGGTTGAGTTTCGACTTTCAAAGGTATTTTAACCGGTCGAACTGCCGATAAATTCACACTTGGAATGACAGTTCCAGTAGCTTGAGAAATAGCTAATATATCGTCGTCATCGCTATCGTCATCGTCATAATCGTCATTCTTAGTTTCGTCGCTAATTTTCGGCCTTCCTGGAGAGGACATAGGGGGGTCAACTATATGAGCAGAATCATTTTCTGTGAAGTTACACGGACTATCGTCAACATCACATTCCTGTTTGACGAGAGTTTGAATAATCAAGTTTTTGTGCTCAATTTTGGCTCTCTTTGGAAATCGAAATTGCTCGCTGATTGGAGACAGTTCTCTTGTTCGTCTTTTATCCGAAGCTCTTTTTAATCGGGAAGGTTGAGCCAAAGTTTTGGGAGTATTATTACCAACTTCATCTAAGAGACTCGTCATAAAGTCATCATCATCTTTTAATTTTGAGACGGGCTAAAAAGATGTGAGAATCTATTTGTGCTCAAATGGACTAAAAGTACCTTATGTTTAGATAGCACATTTAGATTCCCTTTTGAGAAATAATTACTTATTCCTTTGTCAATCTTGAGTTTCGTATCTTTTTCTAATTCTCGCTGTTTGATAGCTGCAATAGATTATTATGAGATGTAGCATCGAGAAGTAATTTGTTTACCTGCTTTTCCACGTTTTACATGAGTAGGTGTTTCTTCCTCGCTCTCATAGCCGTTCTGAGATCTATGATCCCAATCTTCTCTTCCATCATCTGCATATCCTTCGCCATTGTCATCAATGACGAAATCGTCCTGATTCAGCCGATCACGTACAACTTTTTTGTAACCTTCCTCATCAACCTCTTCGTACAAATCTGCTTCCTGTTGTATTTCGTAGCTATCCAATCGTTTCTTGCCAGATTCTCGGAGCGCTCGGAGCTCAGCAAATTTATCCCGAGATTTAGTAGATTTAGACATGTGGAGTCCTGCAAAACTCCTAGGAATGGGGTAAATAAATTGTAGCTCTAAAGAGCGGTTTCGTAGTCCATCTACCCATGACGCGATAATGAAAATCGCGGTGTAGATAAATGCTACACTAAATAAATGTACATGCACATATACATAGTATACGGTTAACGCGAATCCTGGTCGAATTTATTTATTGGCCCCACCTCAATCATCACGGCAATTTTCTCTGAGGCAGCTAGTCCTGTAGACTCGTATTGTCGCTTGTCAGGGATGCTGACTTGTCGAGGCTGTATGAGACACTTCTTACGAGCTATTGTCGGTGAGATAGGTTATCTACCTTCAACAACGCATTCTACACGATCACCCACCCTTCAGTCGATCCAGCGAGAGTTTACACACTATCGATATTTTCACTTACCCACAGCAAAGAAAGCCACTTCTGGACGATATTACCAAAGATTCGGACAGGACCCGTCTAAGAACGTCCCTCTGTCTTCAATAAGACGTCCCGAAAAGTCCCGCCCTCCAGGCTACTACGGCCGTGACAGCCTAGATCCTGTGAGGCTAGCTGAATTTGTAAAAGGCTCATTAAAACGAGACCAAGTTCTTATTGCAGCAGATGCTATTCGCAATGCCAGTACAAGAATTCAATGTGTCGTTAGCTGGAACCACCTAATTGATTGGTGGATGAGCAAGGGGAAGATGAAGTCTGCTATAAGTATCTTCCACGAAGTAAAATTTTCATTTACATACAAAAAATATTGACTAAAACCCTGATAGATGAAAAAACGTGGACAAATACCAGACGCTTACACGTATACCATTATTTTCAGAGGCTGTGCACAGCATGAGCACTCTGAACAGGCTCTTGGTAAGGTTATGGCTATATATCAATCTATGCTACTAGATAAATCACCTATAAAGCCTAATTCTATTCACATGAATTCTGTCATCAAGATGTGTGCTGTGGCCGGTGACCTGGAATCGGTGCTTTCCTTAGCATCTGGAATGCCTTCTCGTGGAATAGGCGCCTCAAATGCAATGACCTTCGTAATTATTATTAATGCTATACGATACAATGCAACAAGCCACCTACCAAAAGCTTTAGCCGATACACAGCGTACGAAAAATATCCGAGCAGCGATTCTACAAGCAACTCATCTCTGGGATGATATAATAGATCGTTGGAAAAAGGGAGATTTAACAATCGACGAAGATCTCGTTTGCGCAATGGGACGTTTACTGCTTATAAGCGAAGACAAGCGGCACTGGGATGAAGTGCTATCTATAGTAGAACAAACTATGGCTATACCGCGTCAAATTCCCCCTTTAAGTTCTCCGGATCGTTGGGGAATAGAACCCGATTTTCAAAGTCAAAATTCATCAGAGCTCATGAAATATTCTCAGCCAAATCTCTCGGATGATTCATCTGATCAAATTAGTAGCGCTGGTGAAAATCTCCAAGATACATCTTTAAATATCGCTGCAGCCCCCCCCGAGTCAAGTCTATCCATTGCCACTGCTTCAATCACGTCAGGAATTGGTTCATACGCGAAAGCAGGACGAAACTCTTTATCACTCGTACTCAAGGCTCTACTATTATTATCACAGAAAGACCCAGCGACTAAGTATTGGGAAATATTTACGAATCAGCATCATGTGGAACCCGACCTAGAAAATTACGTATCATACCTTAGAATACTTAGAATTTCAAGGGCTAGTACTCAAGCCGTCGAAGTCTTGGAAAAAATTCATTTGCAGCACAGAGAACCAAAAGTTTTTCGCCTTGCAATGTCATCTTGTGTGAGAGATAAGAACAATCACAATTCTTTTTTGAATTCAGGAAAGATACTTGATATGATGCATGCAGCACTCAAAGAGCCTGATATTCCAACTGTGACAAGATACCTACAGCTTGCGCTCTCTTCCACACATCTTATTCGAGAATGCCCGCCAGAGATTCTTTCACAACTAATCCACATAAACCCGGAAAAAACTTATGTACCAGGAGAGAATTTCTGTCGTGCCTTGGATCGCGTTGATGAAGTCTTTTTATCTATTAAATCATATTTGGACTTTACTGACCCCGGTCTTGAAAAGAAAACTGAGCTTGAAAGGCGGACTTATCTACAAGACGCTGAGACTTTACTTAATTTATCGGTTAAGGGGCATTACTTGTTGCTCGCAAAAAAGATTTTACCAGATAAATTGACCCAAGAAATGCATCATCGTAGAATCAGGCATCATTTTGTAGCGCAACGTTTGAGAAGAAGAATTGAGTTAGTGTCCGGAACTAAAAATAATCATTAAATCAAGTGGTTTGAACCTGTCTGTATAAGGTTTCTTAACATGTTTTAATCTAGATTGATTATCTCGAAGAAGATATCTCGAAGTTTCAGTATTCTTGATGAAAGTATTGATTGAAAGTACATATATTTGAGAATAGCCTATTGGGCCTACAGTTAAACCATATCTTTCTTCGCATTGTGAAACTTGTCGGAGAAACACCTCACTGAAGTTAAAGACAAAGTACAAGAGGAAGATTTCTGGCTCTACTCATCCATCTTTAGATCAGAGCATGAGTTAAAGAAGTATTCAGTCAAGCAATGTGTTTGATTTGAAACGTACTCGGATAATAAATAATATTTTCTCATGCCTTGGTGCCCTGTAACCGGTGAAAACTTCCCACCCTAAAATGATGATAGATATCACTTCACGCGCTACGACGACAACTTAGATGTGAATAATTATGGGAGATCTTTGCATACGCAGAGCTCTGGGATCATGCTAGTGTTTGTACCAATGTCCAAACATTGCCTCGTTAGAAATCTGCCCACAGCTCTCTATTACCTCCCGATGGATTCTTTTCGAGATGTTTTTAATAAATGTGTAGGATAGTGGTTGTGGAAAGAATTCTAGAACCTTTGGCTCAATCTGGTGATGGTTCGCACCTAGATAGGCATTGAATGAACGAAAGAATTCTGAACTTACAATGCACAAGCCCTGCGCGGATAGTCGATTCCTGAAGAAAGACTCAGCACTACTAACATGTACCTAGTTTCTTAACTATGGCTAGCCAGTGTATTCCGTCCGTTCAAAAAAAGACACAAAAATTCCACAGGTTCGATAGCCTGCATCTGCCCTTCCTCCGTCACGAACGTCCACGCGTCAGGGAAATTCCATATCAGCAACTCGACTTACGCCGAAAGCTCTGGTTGCAACCAAAGCTGCATGTCTCATTTTTTCAAGGAGAAAACGTAAGCCAGTTTAAAAAGTGAAAGCAGCACTTACCCGAACTAAGATCTTGGTACGTACGACGATCTCGAAAAGTCCTAAACTCCATCCAAAAATCAGAAACATCCTCCTTTTCAAGACCTTCGGGTTCCTCCTCACTACCAATCTATCATCCCTTCCTTATCTCTTGAATCTTTACTCATTCCTAGCTTCCTAAATTCGTAACGATCTCTCAAATTTTGTGTCCTATGACTTTCATCATCCGATAGGTACATAGAATCGTGAGCTTATTATCAGAGGCCAAGGAAAATAAAGCAGAAGGTCGTATATCCGTAGGTAGTACAGTTATTTAAAGAGAATCTTGTTTGATCAAAGGTTAAGGTAGCAGTATGGTTTAGTTGGAATAGGGCTTTTTTCAGGTGGACGAACCGAAGTTGCGGAAGTGATTACGGAGACACTGGAAGTTTGTACGCTGCTTTATCATAAATATATGTATACAGCGAATATATTGAGCCGTGCCTGATGACAATTTGTAGAAGATGATGACATGTAGTGGTACATGTTGCGGGTTCATTACATATGAAACAGAAGTTTTTGGTTTGGATGACGATGCGTGTAGGTAACAACCAATTTTTGGCTGTTTCCCCATGCTCCTCACAATTGTAGCTTTTGGTAGTGGCAGGTTAGATTCTGTTGTGCATAAGCGGCCCGTGATACGTCGATAGGCCACAGCATAATTAATGTGTCTCGAAGCTTAGTGAAGCTTCATAAATACATGTGTTCAATTCCTACATAATGACTTAATTATGTGCACTGTTCCATCATAATATCCTCTACATTCCTTGTGGCGCCGTTCCTTATCTGGTGTAGTGGCATATCATAGATGATCAAGTGAGATGCAGTCATTTACGAGATAATTACTCTTCAGCTCCCTCAGACTTAATCAAAGATACCTAAAAAAAGTACAATCTGTCGAACTTTGTCTTTTTCTGTCTATACATCATTGTCGATATGATGTGAACAACTCTATTTGGCCTTATTCTTTTGTATCTTCGCTCTGTAGCAAAGAGGGGCGAATTCTGGATATTGAGCTACAAAATAGAAATATTCACATATATCTGATAGTAGAACGGCAATAATTATTTGCATAGTGAAAGTTAGAGCTTTACCTTACCCCTGAAAGAACATGATACTGAACGCACGTCTAGAGCATACAATCATCTATCTGGGTTTAACTTATCCAAACGTCAGGTGCCTATCATCCAACAATAAAGACGAGATAGTCTAGTCTCATCCACCTGGTAGATACGACCATCATTATTTGTGCATTGATAGGGAAATTTTCTTAATTTTAGTCATCCAGTGAGCCACGGCCGTAATAGGCACATTCCAGCTTCATCATATTGAATTCTCTTTCTGCTATTGTATCGCGCTTTGAACTTTGCCAGCCTCTTCATGCTGAGCTTAGATTTCATTATATATAATATGAAGGAGTCTTGTTCTGTCTAGATTAAGTTTTGACTTGATGCTGCCATTCTATACCATAACCCTCTCTGGGAAGGAGGAGTATTCGATGAGACCGCTAACGGAAATAATTTTTCCCCTACCTTCTCAATTCCTCCTACTCCCGTTTATTCATTAGGCCCTGAGCTAGACTCTTTTAAAAATTATGGTTGAATGAATAAGACAGTCGTCAGAATATAGAGGATTTAACGACATGTTATTACATGTAGATTATATGATAAAGATTCGCCTAATAATTAGCCGCCTCATAAGTACATATTACTGGCAGGCAGTGCCATTTCGCTGACTAAGCAGTCCGAGCTTCCTGCGGGATACCTGAAGATCTTATTGGGATCAGTATTATGTACTCATATCGCTTAATTCGTTTCAACCCTTGCGCTCTATAGGAGGGAGAGCTAACCCACTAGACGTAGACCCGAAACATATTGTCGCTGTGGTCAATTCATTCCACCGCCATATAAGCCTTGACCTTAATCTTACCAAGAGCTAGATAAAAAGAAAGAGACAGAGAGGTTCACGAAATTTCCAGAGAAGAACTGTGCCGCCTTAGATGGCTCCGAGCAAGCAAGTCGTCGACTTCAACGCCATTGTCCAGACAGGTAAAGGAACCTTAGATACCCTACACCAGCTGAGTCAGGTGCTAACTTTCTCTTGGGTAGATCGACAACGTCGTAAGAATCAGATTGCAGCCCAAAAAATATTTGGCAGGGCCCGCCGAAGGAGTGCTCCCGGTGCCAGTTCACACTACCGCAGAGACAACGCAGTCCCTTCCTTGGCCAGCCGAGTTGGGCCTGCAGGCGTGACAAAGGTATACGAATATTTCCTCGAGCCAACCCATGTACCACCGCTGATACACTGCAGCGTACGGCACTCATTCCAACGAAGCCACGACGCGCGCCCAGGAACCAGAGATTAGATAACGTAGGGACTGAATGGACGTCAAATTTAGATCTCGTCAACGACCCGTATGATGCTGGTTCCCATCTTCCACCCCGTGGTCCTAAGTTGCTGCAGGCGACCCATCGAGTGCCGGATGCACGCATGGCATTATCCCCCGCCCTGAACAATCACTTTAATATCGTGGGAAATGCCAAGCCAGCACAAAGTCTGTCAATACGAGGCCTTGCCAGTCCATTCACTGTTATGGTCAAGAATCTTGCGGCCGGGACAACCGCTGCGGATATTGAAAGTGCCATGACACCTGTAGGCGGAGTTGTGCTAGGATGTCGCTTAGTTGCAGAACGACCGAGAGTGATCGCTGAGATTACATTTGAGACCAAGGAAGGTGCAGAAAACGTCGTTGAGACATTTAACAATCAAAGTGTGGGTGTTTACTATCCTTATTCTACGTATAATGATCCTAATCTATACGACAGGCTGATGGGAACATACTCCATGTATATCATAAAACCAAGTCAATTTCCTCCGTCAAGCTTTTACCCACGATGTTTGCAGGCCAATCTGTGCCACTAGGAACTCGGACAGATCTTAATGGGGACCAATCTGACGACTCACGATCATACGAATATGGTGGCTCCGAATTTTGTGCCCCAATAGGCCCTAGTCGAGATCGTTACAGAGAATACGAAAGAGATGAAGTACTGGATGGCTCATATGGCTTTGAAGATCAAACAACTGGCTTGTATAGTGATAATATTATCCATAGTAACCGCAGACGCAATCATTATGCTGAAAGGAATCGAGGGTATTAATGAGGACCTAGGACGTTGGTTTTTACTATGAGTGTCTTAAAATATCTTGTGGATGTTGCAAAACTTCTCAATAATCAACCCAATTCCAAGTAAGGGTATCTTCAGTAAGGAAGTGGCAAAATTGTAACGATTATACTCTATAAGATAACTTAATTTTTATTTTATATCCTTTCTTGCGCCAAATTCTTCTTTTTGATCATAATCCCGATATATACAAAGAGATTTAGCAAAGTCACTACGAAGCGAATCGAGTGATTATTTCGAGGATTTAATCACTGGCGGTCAGAGCTTCTGTTCCATGCATTTATTTCTAACCTACATGAAAGACTCAAATTCAAGACCAGTCAACTAGCAATTCAACTTATGCCATG
Organism: Podosphaera leucotricha; assembly: GCA_013170925.1. NCBI lineage: Eukaryota > Fungi > Ascomycota > Leotiomycetes > Helotiales > Erysiphaceae > Podosphaera > Podosphaera leucotricha. The sequence continues at coordinate 24,639 of JAATOF010003725.1, read as the reverse complement.
ATTGATAATGGAGCGTATTTTTTGATCGCTTACTCGCCCTTAAAATTGCATTTCACCACCACAAACCTCGCTCTACATGCTGATTTTTGTTAGGTCTAGCTTTTCATTTTGCATTCCGCTCCTTTTTAAATTTGTTGAGGGTATCATTATTTCCCTGAACCCGAGGCTACCACTAGAAGCAAGAGTACTTTCAAAGCTTGTGTGTAAGCGACGCCATAAATAAGGTGCTGTGCAGTTTTATTAAGTACTTTGAGCTAATAGTCATCATTTAGCGCAAAATAAAGGACTGACATCAAGCTTTGATATAATTACAGATTTCTGTGCATAAATATCTCAATGCCATTGATTCTGTCCCATAAAGCCTTCTTCAAGTGTTCGGTCTTCTAGGTTCCGAATAAAATCCCTGTTACTTCTTTGCCCGGTTCTAACAGCTCTGCTGCCTCTCCTTCGTGTCGCGCCGTGATTTCCATCGGGCGCTCCATCAGGAGGAGGTGGATAATATGCAGGACTTGGCTGTAACCGAATAGGTTGACTAGGATCAAGTTGGCTGGCAACTCTCTGGATGGCTACCGGGATACCACCCTGTTGAAACTCCATAGTAGAAGCTCTACGGCGACCAGATCGCATGGCTGCTTGTGCGAATAAACTCTGTTGCTGCTGAGATGAACCGGAATTATAATGTGTAGGTTGTAACTGATTCGATGGCTGAGGCATCATACTCATCTGACTGTAATTTGGTTGATGGGAAGAGTATTGTGGAGGTATATTTTGGTGGTGTGTATTTGGAGGTATATTTTGGTGATGTGTATTTGGAGGTACAGCCTGGTGGTGTGTATTTGGAGGTACAGTCTGTTGGTGTGTATTTTGTGTATAGATATTTGCATTATAAATTGGTTGGGGGTGAGCTTGAGGTGGATATTGGTTGAGAGATACCCCCGCAGAATAAGGAGCTTGCGGTACGGTGTGAATCTGCTGAATTTGAGTTTGACCTTGTGCTTGAGCCTGTGCTTGGGCTTGCGCCTGTGTCTGCGCTACTTGAGCCCTTTGTTTACTTATTGCTTCAGCTTGTTGTTGTTGCTGTGTACCTGGAGCGGGAGAACGATCAGTAGAACTTGACTTAAGGTTCATGGGAGGTACAAAGGGACCCGTGAACTTTTGTTGGGTGATAAAAGGGTGTAGTTTGGCTTGTTGAGGTGACCATCGCTCCAATGGATTTATATTCAATAACCCCCGCACAAAGTCAATGAAGGCAACACGATTATTCATTTCTGTTGATAGGTCAGTTTGCTGGTTAAAACTTACTAGTTATTAGAAAATGAGTTACCTCTGTCGATTTCGCTTTGCTTCATATTTTTTCTGGGCATAGCGTATGATCTGATAATTTCAGGAAGAGTTGTTGCTTGAAAATATTTTTTACTCGGTTGTTCCTTTTTCCCGTGTTCACGGGAATATTGTTCCATACTCTTAAGGTGATATGTACGTCGGCCATACTCATCTGTGCCATGTCTCTTTTCAAAGAACTCACCGGATTGCTTTCCCATTTCAAGCATCCAGTTTGGTGGATTTCCGAGCATTTCTACGATGCGGGAGACTTGATTATACTCTGAAGAGCCTGGAAAGAGTGGAAGACCGAGAAAAAGTTCCACGACTATACACCCTAACGACCACATATCAATAGCAGATGAGTAAGGAAGACCGAGTAAAACCTCAGGTGACCTGTAAAATCTGGATTGGATGTAAGTGTAGACAGTCTGTCTTTCATCACACGCTGATCCAAAGTCAATAATCTTGATGATGGGACTTTCCAAATTTTTGAGTAATATGTTCTCTGGTTTTAGATCACAATGTATTAATCGAGCTTTGTTTAGTAAGCTTAGTCCGTTAAGCAGTTGTTGGGCGAACACTCGAACTAAAGTGGTACTTAAGCCTCGAAATTGATTTTGCTTGATAAGTTCGTAAAGATTGACACTTAATAACTCAAACACTAGACATAGATGTTGCCTATGAATGAAAGTATCTTTGAGCCTTAGCAAATGGTGGTCATCATTTTTATCAAGTTTTGTGTTGAGCTAAATTAATAATAAGCTTTAGATTTAGTATTCCGGGTGCAGAAAGTTACCAAGTCAAGAACAGACACTTCCATCATGCTTTGATTAAAATATGCCGTTCGATTTTTTATCACTTTGACTGCAACGACCTCCTGAGTTTTCAAGTTCTGACACTTGACAACCTGCCCAAAAGTACCTTGACCTAGAACATCAAGGATTAAATAACGATTCCTGGAGTTCGAATCAGTAAATACTTGAAGAGAATAACAATTTTACGTTAAAGGAGCAGTACTTATGGCCAGTTTCTTCAGATCCTAATATATCATTAACATAGAGTATGTAGTCGCTGTCTTCATTGTCAAACCCATCATTCTTTACACCTTTACTTGGCTTCGTGAGAACCCTGCGTGGATTTCGGGAAGACTCATATTTAAAGTTAGGATTGCAGATGCGATAGGTTGATGGCAAATGATTAGTGAGGGCTTGTAATGGCTAGTTTTCATTCTAGATTAGTGACAAGTACTTAGCGCAAAATCGGTCACTTGAAGACTCACACTAATAAAACCACCCTCGGGATTAGCTCTTCGAAATGCTGGTTGGGAGTTGACTTTAGGCTGTAGATCTGAGATGGACTGGATCTTTTTAAACTCAGGAATAGGACCCCGACCTGGAGAACTATGTGACGTTAGAGTTACAGGTCGACGAGGATACGTAAAAGCACTTCCAGAGGTATGATTTATCTGTGGACTTAAAGAGGTTTCGTACACTTCATTTTTAGACGAATATGGGGGAGGCAATTGTCGTATTTGCTGGCGGCTAGCATAGCTATGAGTGGGCGAGGAGTAGCTGCCAAGCCGTGTTGGCGACTGACGTGATCCAAATTGATTATGGGTTTGATACGATGAACCGTGTGGGGATTTGGGGGACGATGTTTCCATGGGTGAATATCTCTGCGCCGCTGCCGATTGCTCCGAAGCAATATAATGTGGGGGTGCCCGTCCGCTGGACACGTGTTGCTGGTCATGAGGGCGCATCGAATTCTTCATTCCGCTGTATTGGTCAACGGAATCATGCATGGCTAGATCTCCAATCCCATCCCTCACTTGATATGTGGTAGCTGGAGCCATTGATAATTGTGGATTTTGAAAAGGTTCATATGTGAATCCTGTGGGAGGTTGCGGTTGAGCGTTGGTATTATGATTGCGCAAGACAGTTGCCTGAGCGGATGAGGGATGGTTTGCGTATCCTCTCGAAACTCCAGAGTCAGGATAAGACTGCTGCCATTGCTCCATGGTGCGCCGTCAGAAAAACGTAGAAGTTGTTGCCACACAGTTGTCTTGTTTAAGCCCTAAAATTGACTGCTGATAGAAAATCGGTATTCACGGAATATATAGTAGGATCGTATTGACTTGTACTAGTTGTGCCGGTATTTTCCTGATGAACTAGTTCCGTTCTAGACTAAGCCCTCCTGTCAGTTGAGAGCGCGTCGCAAGCCAAGTAGGCCTCTCAGTGGAGGCAGATACGGCCCGTAAAAATCCGAATATGTTTCAATTATTCATGGCGAGAGGAACATAAAAAGACGTTAAAGGACGGGTAAGTGCCGTAAAAATACCCGTAAATTAGAGGTGTGTCGATGTGCGAATGAAGTTGAGCAGGTTGTGTCGTGGGCTAAGCGGGGAATAGATGAAACAGACCACCATAGCAGCGCATCGAGCGAAACGACTTCCTTTAACCCTGGACCTCCATTTCTTTTACTTAATTGTGTTCTTGGGATCCAGCAACAGAATAAAGTAAAAATCATCACAACTAAAATTTCACTTTCATCTAAGTTTGATGATGTATGAGAATGCATAAGTTTTGATGGAATGTTGCTACTTTGCTCTAAATAAATAGTTGTTTCTTCCCCTCAACATGTACACGCAAACGACGGATTTACTCGCTCGCTGGCTGGCTGGCTAAATCCTTGTCATCCCTGCACTCGTTCTTGTGAGAAAATGTTGTTACAATAGATTCCTTGTATAATTATAGTATTCAGCAGGGATTTTATGGCTTTCTACTAGTTGACGACGAATTTTACCTATACCTAATCTGACACTAACCAATTCTGATTCGATTACATTTATTTACTCAACCATTATATAGCAGTCGTTTGGTCAATCCTAAATCCACAAAGTTGTTCAGAATAGATAGAAGTCTCATTATACATTGATAGGAGGGGAGATGACAATTTGATTGAATCAGTCGGTTCAGTAATGAGGTAGATGAACATTGCTTTGACAGTACTCTGCCACAGTAAATTTCTCATATTCTTCTTCTCATTTTGGCAACCTTGTTTCTGTAAACATGACGAATACCTGGAGCTCGTTCACTTGGCTATTTGAAAAGTATCAGTAGGCGAAAAGATGGATGACCCAGTGAGCATCGGAAAATCACAAAGCAGGTGAAATTTCGGAATGACTTCACCATAACAGTGTCATTCCCCCAACGCAATCTAAAGCTCGTTTTTTTATCTGTTAAAAATCTCTTTCGAGTCCTTTCTAAAATTTCGTGAAGATAATTTATCTCATATTCTGAGATTTGTTTTCCGCAATTTTATTTCTATGTCAAGTACCTGTAGCAGAATGAGCTAGGGAAAGTATTTGGATGGGGTAGACAATCGCGCCATTGATAATTAAGAGTATCTATCTTCTGAAAGAAAAGAATCTAACTGAGAAGTTTTCGAGTAGGGAGATGTGACTTTGTGGCTCTAGTTGTAAAGTCTTAATTATCAGAAAGGATAATTAGTAGGTAAGCAAGCTATTACTATTCCAGCTGCATAAAATTCTCCACACGCCCTTGATACGTCACTCGTCTTAGCTGTAACTGTACATGTATACGAGTCCACTGGCTTTTTACTGCCAACCAATTCGATTTTGATTAAAAAGGTGTCTGGTAGAATAAAAAAATTCTAATTATTAACAGAAATGCTAAACGAATATTCTTTAGCAATTGTCATTTAAGACTAATTAATCCATACGTATGTAGGTTGGTATTTGGGGCTTCGAGGCTACATGTAAATAGGTTCATTTCTACGAGGCTACTAATAAATTACATGTAGTAACTATTCGTGTTTGTTGCTGAAACACAAACAAATCATTCTACATCAAAATATAAATAAATCGAAGGTTTTTAATAAAGATTCCTATTCATCATCTTTAATTTGTTAATTAACTTCTTATGTAACTTCACTGGAAAAAATTGTGATCTAAATTCAAAATGAACAATTCCCTCACAAACTCTCCTGCAGAGAAAGTGCCTTCCATATCAATCCATGTTCAGGCTAAACCGCCCCGATATGTTGTAGTACCAAATGAAGCACTTAATAATGTCATTAACCACACTGAAGCCCTTCCTGACGAGGAAAGCATCCTCAAAAGTTTGACCGAAGATGTGAGGGATCAGGCTGATCTTGAACGAGATATCAGCAATCAAGCGAATTTACTCATAACTGAGCAAGAGGATGAACGAGATCTAAAACGAATTGAAAAAGTTTACGCTAATATTGATAAACTTCAGACTCAAAGGAGAGCTCGAAAGCGTCGTCTTGATGCAGCTACAAATAATTCTATAGCGCGAAGTCGATGTCTTCAAGAGCTTGACAAGGTTGACACTGAAATTTCTACTCTTGAAAAAGATGTTGCAGATATTCAAAGTAGGATAGATCAGAGACACTGCCATGATCCCGAAAAGAATGAGGCCCATGGTTCGAGCCAGAGAATGCCAAACGAAAGCCACCGAGATTTTCTTATTCGTACAGGAAAGAAAACACCATTTTCCCTAGTTCCAGAGGAGGCATCCATTAGTCGAGAGCATAGATCACACCAAAATCTGCGACTTCCGGGCTTTGTTGATACAGCACTAGAGGAAGAATTTTCTCTCAGACCAAGGAAGAAAAGAAGATTGATCAGTACACCTGTCTCACCAGAACAGCACCGCCAAAAATGTCTTGAAAACAATGAGTTCGAACCTGTCTCCAAGGAAGATAGCATCGAAACTAGCGATGAAGAATTTGGGGATCAGGGAGCACAAGGTAGAAGAATCAATGCCCCTGAAAGATTAAGGATCAGTGAAAAATCTGGTCCTACGACATTTGATGATGGTAACGAAAAGATGTATCAAAGCCGACTCAAAAAATGGGTAGAAACGAGACGTGCTGCTAGAAGTCGAAGGTTACGCGAGATTGACAGTTCTAATGAGATAGAGAAAGTCATTGATAATACTGATGAGAAAGAGTGGTTCAAGCCTTGTCCTGATGCTCCTGATCACCTGTTCGATAACGGTATCAAGCTTCCTGGCGATATTTACCCAGCTCTTTTTGACTACCAGAGAACAGGGGTTCAATGGCTAGGTGAATTGTATAATCAACAAGTTGGAGGCATTATTGGTGATGAGATGGGACTTGGAAAAACTATACAAGTCATCTCTTTCTTGGCTGGTTTACACTACAGTAAAAAGCTCAACAAACCAGTCATAGTGGTTGCTCCCGCTACAGTTTTACAGCAGTGGGTCAACGAATTTCACAAATGGTGGCCACCCATGCGTGTCTCTATTCTACATAGCTCTGGAATTGGTATGATGAACTTGCGCAACAAAAATTCTTTAGAAGACGAAGAAGAGATCCACCGGGTGACCGATAGGAAATCTTCCAAGAAGATTAAGAAGATCGTTGATCAAGTCATCCAAAAAGGACACGTGATTATCACAACTTACGCAGGACTTCAAAGTTACGCAGATGTATTAATACCTGTAGACTGGGGCTACGCTGTTCTAGACGAAGGCCATAAAATTCGCAATCCAAACACAGCTATCACTATCCATTGTAAAGAACTCCGAACACCACATCGAGTAATTCTTTCGGGCACTCCTATGCAGAACAACCTTATCGAATTATGGTCGCTTTTTGATTTTATCTTTCCCATGAGACTTGGCACCCTGGTTAGCTTTCGGCAAGCATTTGAAACACCCATCAAGCAAGGAGGTTATGCAAATTCGACCAACTTGCAAATACTAACTGCAACTAAGTGTGCAGAAACTTTGAAGGATGCAATCAGTCCCTATCTTCTTCAAAGATTAAAAGTTGATGTGGCTTCCGATCTTCCCAAGAAGACTGAGCAGGTTTTGCTCGTGAAGTTGACAAAGCCACAACGAGAGGCTTATGAAAATTTTCTTGCATCAGAAGAAATGACATCTATACTAAATCGCTCTCGCCAGTCTCTGTATGGTATTGATATATTAAAGAAGATTTGCAATCATCCAGATCTCTTGGAGCCCCACCTTAGGAAGGATTCCGGTTACAGATGGGCAAATCCAAATAAGTCAGGAAAAATGAAAATTGTCGAGTCTCTCCTAAGTCTATGGAAAGTTTATGGCCATAAAACACTTTTATTTTGTCAAGGTGTCCAAATGCTTGATATTCTCGAAAATTTTCTTAATGACCTTGGTGGCTATAATTATCTTCGAATGGATGGTAGTACAAATATCTCACAGAGACAAATCTTAGTTGATCGCTTCAATTCTGATACTGATTTACACGTTTTTCTGCTGACGACAAAGGTGGGTGGCTTGGGAGTTAACCTTACAGGCGCCAATCGCGTAATAATTTTTGATCCCGACTGGAACCCGTCCACCGATATTCAAGCTCGAGAGCGTGCCTGGCGATTAGGTCAGAAAAAAGAAGTGACAATTTATAGACTCATGACGGCTGGCACTATTGAGGAAAAAATGTATCATCGACAAATTTTTAAACAATTCTTGACAAATAAAATTCTAAGAGATCCCAACCAACGACAGACTTTTCAGATGAAAGATCTTTACGATCTTTTTTCTCTTGGCACTGATGAAAGTACCACTGAGACTGCAGCAATGTTCAAAGGCACCGAGGTGCAATTCAAATCCACTTCAGAAGAGAGCAACCGAGAGAACAACCAACTATTAACCCAACCTTCAAGAATCGATCCTATAGAGGTAGAGTCTAAAACCGAAGTTCGGAATTTGACTGGTGTTGCAGGCCTAGAAGACTACCGTGGGTTTCAGGAAGAGAATTCTACTCCCGAGGAGACTAGGCTTATGGAAGGAATATTTGCTGGATCTGGTATCCATAGTGCTCTGGAGCATGACGAGATTATTAATGGAAAGAAAAAGATAAAAGCTGATCCTCAAATCCTGGAACGAGAAGCAAAAAAGGTCGCTGCAGAAGCTGCGACCCAGCTACGGAAAGCAGGCGAAACCGCCCGCACACTCACACCTGGAACTGTCACATGGACTGGCGAATATGGGTCAGCTGGAAGACCAATGAAGATCCTCAAAGGCGGAACTCGAATGCTGGGTAATATTGAGGCAAGTATTCCCTTGTCTGGGCCATCAAGACGGCAAGAGATGAAGAAACTCATTCGAAATTTTCTCATGAGAAATGGTGGATCTGTGCCATCTCAAATTTTAGTGAACAACTTTAATTATCTCTGCCAAACACCTGATCAGGTTGCAGAGTTCAAACAGATTTTGGCAGAGACTGCCAGGCTAGAAATTGATCAACGTGGTCGAAAGAGGGGCAGATGGTACCTTAAGGATGACGATGTTTGATTTGAAAAATAATTAAGACGGTGACGTGCAAAAATAACATTACGTACTCAAAATATAGAGTCAAAGAGTGGTCTCCATGCTGTACCCATGGTATTATTATTATCTTGATCACGTTAGATTCGCCTGCAAGATCCGAGTAAACAGGGCTGAGAAGTGAATCTTCTTCCCTCAGGTCTTCCTTTCGCATAATTTCCTCTAGACTAGCACTCAGCATACATAGCATCCTGAAAATGGGTTAATGAGTTTCAATAGCCTTGGTTGCCTAAGCTATAGGTGGAGGAAAATCTAGATTCTCAATGCACGAGGAAATACTCTCTTTTAACCCCATGAAGCCTTAGTCAAAGGTATTCCTACCTGCGACCCTCCATAGTGTCTCTTTGACGAGCCAATGTGAACCAAATTCCATCGCGACTCGACTGTGGGGTTCGTATGGCCACCGTAGACCGCGAACAAATCATGATTGTGTTGTGTTTGCTGTGTACCGTATCGGAGGGAAATGTATTCCAAGATCCTTGCAAGGCATGATATTGTATTCGTGGGATCTTAGCTGACACCTTGCGCTTGTAGTCAAGAGAATGAAAAATTCTGGGACGAGGTATGTTACTGACATTCGGGAGAAACCAGCACGTCTTTTCAAGCTTTTTTTCGCTGAGAGTCTCGGTGAGGCAGATTTCAGGTCAAATTGTCCGAGGAACTAGATTCATACGTGGTCTTGGGCTCTGCGATAGATTCTGATCTAGTGTGAAACAAGTCGAGTGAGTTAACCCGGGACTTCTAGTTGTATAACACGACCGAATTTATAGATCCAAACTCAAAGTCCGGTGGACTTGTTTTTATCCGTGGAGGCAAAGATGTATATATGTTGGTCTGTCTAAAATATGCTCCGAGTAGCATCCAACATGTAACCGCTTAAATTATTTCTCCACGAGTCCAAGCATGAAGATATTTCTATAAACATTCGCGGCAAGGTATTGGATCATTGGTTTACTTTGTATGTTTATCTACATTTGAATTTCTCTGGAGATATACTAGACCCAAAATCTTATTTGGAGCCTTTTCCCTTTTCTGTAGCACTTTGACAATCCAGTTGGGTCAACCATTCCTACGTATGAGACAGTTCCCAACTTGACTGATCTATAGACTCGCCATCCTACCCTCCAACTCTGAGTCCATTATCAGGTTTTCAGAGAATTTTTTTGAGATGGTGACACTTGGATAGACGAAAAAATAGGAAAGATACACAAAAGTCCTCGTATTTTTTGAGGATCGACAGAGCTTCGTGAATAATAACGCTAAAAAGCTGAGATGAGTAGATTGCTGGTAAAGCTCTCATATCAACGATATTCATATGCTACCAAGTTTTTAATTCGCATCGTTCGATCAAGCGCCATTGTCTTTGGACAAGTACGATGGGGATAAGCCAAGTCAACATCATCCTGCCAAGATTAGTCGAGCCTTTAAAAGTGTTTAATTCTTTCTGTTTTCATTGACCTGGGTTTGTACAGTCGTAATCCTTTCAATAGTGGAATTGCAATCATCCGTAGGATGCCAATCAAGATGTTGTCAATAAGGGTTTACAGCACAAAAGCTACATAGAATAACAAACAAATAAAACGAAACTTTATGTCCAAGATCCTTTACTTAGTACTTCGCATTGTGCGTTCCGTATTCGACAAAAAGTTAGAAGGAACCCAATGATATTGACGTTAGGTCTGCTGAGCTACATGTATATCTAGACTCTAATAAGAATGTAATCGACATTGCCAATATCCATGCTATTTACAGATCTTAGCCCGGTAACTGCCAACTGGGATAACACATTCCAACAACAACATCTCAAATTCTCGTTGCAACACTTATTCTTTCTCTTCCTCCTCTTTTCCATCAGTACCTGTCCTTTTTTGATTCTTTTGAATGGACCCATCTCTTACTATGGTGCCGCTCGTGAAATCTCTGATAAAATATCGGTATAATTGCACAACGTACTCTCACTATCGCTTCCACATTTTTTACATTCATATAAGTCGAAATCAGAGCGATAAGTTTAGAAGCTGCTTCATGGTATAAAAGTTATTTCTTATATTTAAAATTTATTCGATTTTGATAGTGCCAGATTTGCTGACGTATGATTGAGGGTCATCATATCTTGATGTAATTGCTGACAGTTTGAGCGCCTCAGGCTTAGTCATGTAAAGCAGTTTAAAGGGTTAATTCTATGATACTGAAGCACGATAAGTCCTTGGTTTCTTCCATTTCAGCTACACCAAAAAGAGGAACTTGTACGGCGACCATTTTGAAAATACACTCTTGGATTGACGGAAGAGGGGTAAAAGTTATCGCGCCCGAAGCAGCTATATGTACACCTATGTTCTATGTCTACATTTTGAGCTAAAAGAATCCGAAAAATAGGTACGTATCGGTACCCACTTATTCATTACCTTGGTAATCAATTAATAAGCCGTGTCCGAGAATCTTCCGAGTCTTATCGGACTTTTCGGGTTCCGGGATTAATTATAGGATTACGATTGTGACATTTGACCTGACTATTATTTTCTACCTGGGTCAATTTTATGAAATAGTATAATAAGCAAATGATATTATTCCTAATTATACTATGTAGTAACCCCCTTACTATCCTTGTGCAGAAAGAATAACTAGCATCATCAGCATAATTTAAGAGATTGGTCTACCTTTCGCCCCATTTACTAACTCAGATTGTCTATCGAGGCGCTGCCACGTACCCTAAAACTTACGAAATTCTCCTGTCGGTCAAAATTTCTACATGCATCAACAGTGATCGTGCATGCAATAATAACTTGAACCCAGTTAAAAATGGCTCGGAAGCTTGCAGTCAGCTTAGACCCATGCTTTACACGCTCATTGGGGAGAAAACTGTCGATATCTATTGGTGTTGTACTTTCTGTCATCCAATGATCATTTTCCTTGATTTGATTTCTTATGCTCCGACACAATTTGAGTACCCTGGTCGGTATCTTGAGGCGTCCGAAGTACTATGGCTATGTGCCTATCTTCTGGTCTCAGGTGCATCAAATTAAGTGTTTCTCACTGCTGGAATGTACTTTGCATGGCCAGCGAGCGAGCCATTGAGAAGGATTCAGAGGCTCACAGCTCATAGTGGCCGGCGGAGGTTGATTTGATAGAGGTAAGCAACAGATCTGACGTGGATAAGGGCCGGAGCGGCAGAATCTAAGAGCTTAACGACGAAATCGATTCATGACCAGCTGGACACCGACTCACTCTCGTGAGCAAACCATCCTGACTAGATTTATCGCAATTTTTTGAATGAAAAAATACATTAGCTTAAGTTATTAAGCTGCCGCTGTCGTGTGCAGAACAGCAAGTTTTTCATTGCGACTTGTTGTGTATCAATTTCTCTATACCTTTCTACTTATACCAGGGGAAAAAAGAGGGTTGTGTGATAAATGGAAAGAACAAGTGACGAAGAGGAGTAGATAAATTTTTACTCTACCAGGCTTCTCTGCATTTATTCCTAACTTTAGTTGTGATAAATTTCAGGTTTGACTTCCTACTTTTTGACAACTGATTTTGTGCTCATTGACAAGAGTAAGTTTAGGTTTTGACTCAACAAGTCCCATATGGCATTCGCGAATATCGATTTGAAGCTGCTGGGTCGATTCGCACGAAAGATGCAAGGCAATCACCCACTGCTCGCTCAGAGCCTCTTTCAGATCCTTGGATTACTGACGATGCTATCTGCGAGAATCAACCGAGCACGAAAATTAAAGGAGCTCGGCCACACCTGGGAACCCAAATCAGTCGAACTTTTTCATAGGGTTCTCTGGTATTCACGAGAAGGATTAAAAATCGTAGAGGAATATGTTTTTCCCATGGTTGTCAACTATAGAGAATTGAAAGTACTTGCATATAAGCTCCGAGCAAGCTTTTATCACATTTATGTCCTTTTTAGCAATCAACCACCCATCTCTCTTGAATTATATAAGAGGGCATCGTCCGGATTAGATCCGATACCAGAAGAAGAAAGCCAATCCCTCCTTACTAGCTCCAATCAGTCCATACATCCGCACGTTGAATGCAAGGCGGAATCTCCTCAAGTTCCTCGGCCTGCGCAGGATTTTGATCCCAAGACCCTACTCGTTGATGAATATCGACCAATAACGTTAAAATATTTTCAGGAAGCCACGGCACTAGCGGAACTCATGCTAGCTGGAAGCAATCCTTTAAGATTATCTGTGAAAGTTGAATTCGCAGCATTTTTGTTTGATTGTGTATACGATAAGGAAGGATCGAGGAAGTTAGCAGCAGCAGCAATTCAAGAGGTTTATAATGCTCAAGAAGGCATGGAGAATGACACATTTGAAGATGCTGTACAGCTCGTAATGATACTAGGAAAGATGGCAAGGCGAGGAGTGGTCCAAGTTGATCAGTCACCCATAAAGTGACAGAAAATGACTTTTGAAATTAAAAACTAATGAAATACTTTGCAAAGTCAAATAAAGACGCAAAAGTTTTGGCAAAATCCATGGTTATTTTTAGCTCTTCTACCCTAAACTTATAATCCTTGGAAGTAAGTTGCATATCCCGTAAAGCATATACTATTCTCTCGAGAAGGAACTATGGCGATTTGTTCCCCTTGGTTAGAATACTGAAATATTTGCAGACTAATATAACAGTCTTCTTCTACTATGAAATCTTTGGAGATTTTCTAAAAAAAGCTTCATCATCATCAAACTTTCTTCGAATAATTTCAGAACTAATCATTCGACCAGTTCGATTAAAGAATCCTGCCTGAATATGATGCCACTTGTGGTTATTGTAATTAGACATTAAATTTTCTAGCGTATGACAATCTGTCTCTGACCAAATATGATTCGGTAAAAGTCTTACCAGTTTCACTTGGTCGCGCTCACCAAACTCTGCATTGAATATATTTTCCTCTTCGGGAATTGATGTTTCAGACACGCCCTGACTTGAATTCTTTTTATTGGCTGTCTCATTCTGATTGAGGCTTACTTCAGTACTGATAGTAACATGGTGATTAGTTTCTGATGAATTTTTATTATTTTTTTCTTCCGAATGTTCACCATCATCCTTTTTATAAGTTAAAGTATCTCTTTGGTTTACTTTCTCTCCTTCCATAGTTTTTTCTCCATTTTTTCTGACTTCCTCTTCAATGTGCTCTCCTGCTTTTTCAAGTGAAGTATTCTTGTCTTGTTCCTCCTCAGTCACTTCTTTTGCCTGATTTAAAGTTTTCACATTGATTGTGGCATCTTCTTCATCTTGAACAGTCGCACTGGCCTCCTGACCCACTGCTTTTTCTTTACTGGATCCCTCTACTTCTGTGGAAGTCTCTATATTCTTACCTTTTCCTTTTCCCTCACTTTCATTGAGCTTAGTTACCACTTCGACTTCGATAGAAGCCGCTTTAGTAAGCACGTTTGAATTTTCTCCATAGCTAGTTTCATTTGTTTTTTTTTCATGCCCCCATCCACATTTATCACAGAAGCTTGCCATCCCGCGCATAACCGTATCCTCCTTTACTTGTATCCCATCGGCAGAAGCTTTTTCATTATTGATTACTGTTTCTATTTCTTCGTTGTTTCCTGTACCGTTTTGAATTGCGACTGGAGTCAGGATTTGTTTACGATTCTATAGAAACTGTTTAGATAGTGATATTTTTTAGAGTCTTGCCCAATACCATACCGAATCAACTGGGCGCACTTTAGGTTTTGAACCCGAGCTGAGTGGGATAATCGAGCCGCGAAGTATCCATTTCGTCAAACACTTTTCAACCTTGTTTCTGCTGCCTTTACTACGAGGCATGTTCGTCAAGACCTCACGAATATTTCTTGTTATTGTAGAGTTTTTAGTTATATCGACTAAACCCTGACACGTTGCCAGCCGGATTGGACCGAATACCAAGGAGTGATTGAAGAGCAACGGTTACCTAATTATATGAATCCGGGGAGAGCTCGATGATTGATACTAAGCTGATGGATGTTGCTGTTTTAGAATATGATATGCCACGGAGTGATGTACCACAACGTGGTATTGTATAAATGCTATTCCCCTTCAAATAACATGCAAACTGATACTTCAATTTTTGCTATTGAATCTCGGACAAATCTTTACATAATTGACAAAGGTGAAGGCGCTAAGGTCCTCATAGGTCCTCACAATAACTAGATAAACTTCTGACAAAGAATAGAATATATTCCTGCTTGTAGGACGAGACCACATGAAATGTACACTAAATTTTGGAATTATTCATACATGTTTGTGACACGTTTAGAAGATGATTCTTTTTAAAAAGAACTGTGATATGCCTCCCTCTCTCTCTCTTCTAAGGGGATAGTATACTTAATGTAACATTGTATGAGGGTGTGAAGAAGAATAGAAGAAAAGCTAGCCACGAGTCAAAATTCACCATCACTATACAAGTCTATCTTATGGTGAATGACTGACTGTGACGGCGACTGTGACTTTTCTACGCCGATTTCAAGACCGTGGTGTTCCCGCTCCGACCGACGGCGTGGTTCATATCACGAGACTTTCTCGCTGAGCCCGTGCTTAGGGCTCACACCCTACGATAAAATTAAGCGAGGTCGGTAACCAAAGGTTCATAACACATCTTCCGCATCTACCATCAACTTCGAGTACGCCAATCCTCACCATTAGAATTCCCTCTACTGGAAGACTGTCAGCATGTCGAAAATCACAGTCGGTACGTAGCCCCTGGTGTCTGTCCTGATGTGGACTGACTGGCCAACCCGCGACAGCCGGAGTGCGTACCAACGTCCACGACCTACTCACTTACTCGCACGAGACCAAGAAGCGCAACTTCCTCGAGACCGTTGAGCTCCAGATCGGCCTTAAGAACTATGATCCCCAGCGTGATAAGCGGTTCTCTGGCACGATTCGCCTGCCCGTGATTCCCCGGCCCAACATGTCCGTCTGGTGCGTTATGCCCCGCCCTCACCCCCGGACCGACTGACTCACACGCGTAGCATCCTCGGTGACCAGCACGATATCGATCGGGCCAAGCACGGTGGCATCGATGCTATGTCCGCCGACGATCTCAAGAAACTCAACAAGAACAAGAAGCTGATCAAGAAGCTCGCGCGCAAGTATGATGCCTTTGTCGCATCGGATACTTTGATTAAGCAGATTCCCCGTCTTCTCGGGCCCGGTCTGTCAAAAGGTACGCACATTGATGCTGTGTGAATAGACTTCGGTGGCTAACCTGTCCCACAGCTGGAAAATTCCCTACGCCCGTGTCGCACAACGAAGACTTGAGTGGAAAGATCAATGAGGTCAAGTCGACCATCAAGTTTCAGTTGAAAAAGGTTTTATGTATGGGTGTTGCAGTGGGAAACGTTGGTATGACGGAAGATCAATTGATCTCTAACATCATGTTGGCTATCAACTACTTAGTCTCTTTGTTGAAGAAGGGCTGGCAAAATGTTGGTAGCTTGACGATCAAAGCCTCTATGTCTCCACCCAAGCGTCTTTACTAGATATCATATAATAGACATTATAGAGAATTAAAATTCCTATATCCCGAGAAAATGGGACACAGAATTATACGGGACACCTTCCACAAATCGTTGTGATCTTCGCTGATCTCGGCGATATAAATTTCGTCAAATTGACTTTAACCATAATTATTAAATGTCAACGCGATTATCCCCAATATCTATAATCTTTCACTTGTAATTAATTGGGGGTGACTAATTATTAAGTATTGGGTCACTATTAGCGACAGGATAAGCCCTATCACAATTTTTAGATCTGTCTTCCCAAGAAAATGGGACACTATGACCTCTGCTCTCACAAAGATTCACAACTGCACGAACCACTCCCCAATAGAGCAAGAACTGACAGCAGGTGGGGGATTCACGTGCCTGGACATTATGTGCCTGGTGCCCCGGATGATATGTACGTTTGTCGAGAGGGGGAACAGCTTTCCAAACCTGGGAGTAGTCCAAGGGTGTCCCATTATCTAGGGAGATACGAACCCCGATTCCGCAGTATTCCTCTTCCCACTGCCCCCCCTCTACTCACTCATCTTGGGGGAGAGGTAGGAAATCCCCCTCGAAATTCCAAATGGACCTTTCACAGTCGAATGATTCCTTATGTCGCGCAGCTAAAATACCCATGGTCCGTACCTTTCGTGACTGGAGTCTGGTGAGGAACAAAATCCTTAGGTTTATGAGACAGCACGAATAATTATTGTTCCGTCCGTTCAAGGAATCGGAAAACAAATACTAAATTAATAAGAAACATAAAAAGGATGTCCATCTACCTTTTGTCCAAATCAATAATTCTTAATCAAATATATTTTCTCCAGTGTTGGGGCGTTTCAAATATGACTACATGTATATGTTAAAAAAGATCAGTGATATTGAGCCGTTATGACCGCAATGCTTCGGTTTATTTAGACTTTATGAACACGTAATTAATTGAAATTTTGTAATTCCCTACTACGTGTAAATGAAGAGTGATAAACATGAGACGGTCTCATCTTGTATAGTAGCGCGTAAGTTGACAATCTGTCGCTCATAAATGATATGATTAGACTATAGGCGTGAAGCACTGCAAATCTGATTCTTGAATAATAAATCATATGTCAATGCTTTAACAAAGTCGACGGATTGCCGAAGCAAATGGAACATTGGAAAAAAGCTCGTGTTATCCCCAAGTATATTTTACGATGCAAGTGACTCAGTTTAAAAAGTCTGGTCATGTTAAAATCCGAAGACAGTGCCTACTAAGGACAAGAATTGTGGGAAAAGTAAGTTGATTGATGAAATGCAAGAAAATCTGATAAAATTTCTCTGTTTTCTGGTTTGCATAGCCCTGAAGGTAGTTCATAGTTTACAATCTACATTGTACTCATCATGCACCCAGCGTGTGAAGAGCTTCTCTTAACTCTCTAACAGCCGTTTCTGTATCCTCAAAGTTAAGTGCTGATATGGCCCATCGAGCATGCTTTTGCGCTTTAGCAATCGATACGTCGTCAGTTGTTAAGTGAGATTTAAAATCTGATACTCGTGGCGTTGAATTTACAAAGGGGACCTGATACTGGGGCGCTGGCTCACCAGGGGATTGAAAATGTGTCAAAAGTGACTGAGAATTGGGAACAGGAGTTCCAAAAGAATTTTGTATTGGTTCTTGACCATGATACTCCTGATTTTTATCTTCGATACATCTAATTACACTGGATTCCTCTTGGAAAGCTTCAATAGATGCAGTTTCTCCGTTGTTAGGAAATTCTTGGTGGATCCCCGAATTTGAACGTATACCATCAGGTATACTTGGAAAATTCGGATCTTGATCCTTGATGGTATTTAAGTTAGTAGAGGTTTTATTCTCGCTTACGTCGCCAAAATGACAGTTAGGTGAAGGCTCTGTTGGGGAAATAATATTATGTGGCGGGTTTTTATCTGAGATAAAAGCTTGAGCGGGTGACTTCTCGCTCAGAGCCTTAGATGAAGATTGTGATGTTTCTAGTATGTTTAGAGCACAATCCTCATCAGAAACATCCTCAACTGATGCATGTGGTGGATTTTCAGCTCTGGTGAAACGCTGTACTTCTGGATCACTTGGATCCAAAGCCAGCGAGTCGTAATTAAGTTCTGATTCTATCTTGGGGTTCGAGTCATTTGGATCTTTACCCTGGTTCAATGCTCGTATTATACGGACAGCATTCCATTTAGCATACCTAATTTTTGCCACTGTTTCAGCATCAGGTGGTGACCAAATATTGACGAGTTCAAGGAAGGTCGCAGCAGCCTGAAAGGTATTTGCTGTTTGCCTATACTTCGGTTACAAAGCTCTTCTATTCTAGAAAAATACTGACCTAGTAGCCTTGTTCGCTATTAATGTATTCTCAGCACGTTGAAATGTCTCTAGTGCAAACTGCTCAACATATGCCTGGCCAACCGTATCATCGACGATAGCATCGTTTGTAGAGTTATCAGCTTTGATCTGATAAATTAGGTCGATTTTCGACTTTCTATTGTGACTCGTCGTACCTTCTCTAGTTTGTCCATCAAAGTAGTGGTGAAATGAAAGGTTTCTGGATCTCCATTATGAAGTCCTTTTTCCAAAATATTGTTCACAATCCAGTATTCGCCTACAATCGTTAATTTAGTCATTGTTTTTGGAGGAGTAGGACGCACACCAATAAGCTACAACAGGCCTGGCAGTTTCGAGTTGTGCTGCTTTGTAAATAAATCTTGTGAGATCCGCTGCCTTGAGCTTCGCAGGAATTTTTACTGACATCGTTGCGACGACTGGAACTCAGTTTGCTGTAATTAAAAGTTTATATGACCAGTATAGCCTGTAATCAGAGCACAAATCAAAGTCGCGTTGACTATAGTGAAACGTGTATTATTAGATTTGAGGTTTGGCGTCAAAGTGGACCCTAACCCGGCTCCAACGATTGAGTAAGTCATGCAACCTGGCCTTTTTTAATCAAAAGAACCCAATATCTTTCGACTTCTAGAAGAATCTTTAAGCTTGATAAATCAAAGTGTGCTCATCAGATTTCTGCCGTTGCAATAAGCTGGAATTTCAACATGGTTCACCTTGATGCTTTCGCGATCGCCGCGGTGGCTTTGTTTGCTTTTCCAGCTAATTGTGATTTATACCCTAAAAGCTCAGCCGTACTTTCCGTTGACAACAAAAGTTACGATCGCCTTATCGCTCAGTCTAATTATACTTCTGTCAGTATAATTGCTACTCTTCTGACCCTTCACTAATCAGAAACAGGTTGTCGAGTTCTATGCCCCATGGTGTGGCCATTGCAAAAACCTTCAGCCAATCTATGAAAATGCAGCAAAAAAACTCAAAGGTGTCGTGAAGGTAGCAGCTATAAATTGTGACAGGGAATCAAATAAACCTCTCTGTGCACGCTTCGGCGTCCAAGGCTTCCCCACCCTAAATATTATCTCGCCTGGAAAGACTCTTGGAAAGCCAATCGTGGAAGAATACAACGGCCCGCGGACCGTCAAAGGCATTTACGATACGGTTGTTGAAAAGATCCCTAATTATGTAAAATTATTGAAAGATGAAACAATTGAGGAATGGACTCAAGATTCTGCGGAGACACCGAAAGCAATCCTATTCACGGATAAATCCAAAGTCAGCCCACTATACAAGGCATTAGCTATTGATTTCAAAGGTAGTATTCAATTTGGGCAACTTCAAACTGCTTTGGACGGAAGGACGCTAAATAAAGTCTATGACATCAAGAAGTTACCGAAGCTATTATTAATAAAAAATTCCGAAAAAATTTATCATGATGGGGAGATGAAGAAGGAAAACCTCCTGGAATTTTTGTCGCAGGTTACCCCCCCAAATCCTGACCCAGCACCACTCGAAATGAAGCCATCACAATCGGATAAAGGCAAAAAAGAAACTAAGACCAAACAAAGCGCCACCCATTCTGAACCATCGAAACCAAAGGATCAACAACCCATAGTCTCCCCAATTTTGGCAACTCCTCTTCCTTCGCTATCCAATGAAGCTGAATCTATTAATAGATGTTTGAGCTCGAAGACTGGTACTTGTGTCCTTGCTCTCACGTCTAGTATACAAGATAAATCTACTGAGGTCCTTATTGACTCTTTATCGATGTTGGTTAGTAAATATAACAAACAGAAAAGGGTTATTTTCCCTGTTTACTCTCTTCCCGAGAGTAATCCAAAGTATGCAGAGCTCCGAAAGGCTCTTTCTCTAGGAGGCGAGGTAAATATAATTGCCATCAACGGAAAGAGACGATGGTGGAGAGAATTGCCTAAATTTGAGTTTTCTGGTCATACAACACTTGAGAGCGCTCTCGAAGGTTGGATTAGTGAAATTCAGCTAGGTGAAGGAGAAAAGAAGAGGCTACCTGATGATTTAATTATTGAAGGAACTGAGCAAGACTCTGATGAAAAGATTGATCAAAGTGCTTCAGAGGTGGACGTTGATCCTGAGAATTATAAACCTATCGAAAATATTAAGTCTGAAGGCGCTGTTCCTGAAGAGGCTAAAAGCCCCGAGAAACCCACTGAGATTGAAGATGAAATCATATCTACAGATGAAGACAAGCTTGACGAAACCCAAGAGCCGGTGAATTTACAGGTGGAAACCCCGTCAGAGACTCATTCCGTAGAGTTTGATACTGAAAAATCCGAGGCCGAGGACACGAAATCCGAAGCTAAATCAACGGCAAATGCGAATCCAGGAACCGAAAGCGAAGATCATCATGATGAGCTGTAAAGATTTGTGATGATTGCTCCTTGAGGTGTAAGCCCAAAAAATAACATTGCTAAATAAACTTTAAATTTAACCTTAAACTATTTATCCTGAACTCTTTTGGGATCTTCCTTGATTTTTAATAAGAGTCACACATATTCCGACATGTATCTATATATGTATTGCTTAGGTCCTTGATTCTTATTATAGACTCGTGTTCGAAATCGGGATAATTTTTTGTTCGGAATAAATGTGAAAAGGTTTCAGGTTTGATAACCAGATGCAGAGTAAAAATAAGAACAGAACATGTACAGTACCCTGCGTAGAAATGATACGTGTGTATAGGTCTTCATAGGCAGAAATATAAGTACATGAAATTGTTTATTTTTCAGGAGTTTTAATTTGATTAGCGCATCCGCCATGACTAAATAAGGAAAGGACTACGCTAGCCACTCCCTTTTTCGTAAACCCGTCAATTTCAGTATCAATCCAATTAATCGCAATTACCTCAACCACAAAGTTGTTGTTTTATAACTTGTGCTGAATAAATCTAGAATTTTAGTAATACTGCCGTGTTAGATTCATTATTTACAACATTACCCTGCTCAGATGGCTGTGTAAAGACTTGAGCTTCAGGTTGCCCAAAATTGACTACGATATTATTTACACTAGCAAACCGTTGATTTTGATCGTTTGTCACTCTTTTCTCGCTTGAATATTTCGATTTGCCTCTAGAAATATCCTCTCTGATATTCACCTCTTTTCTAGCTTCATGGTAGTACCTTATAAAGTTTTCTTTCATCACAGGTGCTGCGCTATCCAGGGCGAGATTAGACTTCGATGTTTAAATTTTATCACCGAGAATGGTGCCAAATCTAGAGGTTGCAGGATATGGGATGAATGAGGTGGAAGATGCAGGAGATGGCTTTTATCTTTCTTACAAAGTTGCATAAACTCCAGATTGGTATGACTGCCATGGCCGTCTAGGATTAGGAGTTGGGTTCGATCATTCAAACAAGCCGCTGGTATGAAATTCGACTTCAAAATCTCATTCCGGATCGCTTTCGAAGTCCACGCGTTATCAGAATTGGTATAAAACCAATCTGGAACCGACTCACTAGGAAACCAAGTGGTTTTGATATGCTTCCCCTTGAAGATTACCAAAACATCTTGATTTTCGGCCATCGGCTGATATAGCTTCAATTATAGATACCTATTCCTGATTTTCTACTTTAAACGTATGTCTTCTTTTTTCTAGAGCTTGCATATACTCCGGAATTGCTTCACACCCCCAGGGCAACTTCAGTTTCATCTATGTTCCATATATCGGAGTACTTGATATTGAACTCCTCACAAATCCGATAAAATAAATCAAAGAAGGCTATATATTATCAACTTAGATGCACTTGATCAACAAGCTTCAAGCCTCCTTCCTATGACAGAGTGTACCTCACAGTTGCGGCAGGTGAAGTAAGAAATCTAATTTTTGCCTAGCGGCTCGTGATCTCCATTTTCCCGAAAAATTTCGCTAGCGATTTCTCGATTTGTAGCATGGCTTGGTGGACTTCCTCTGGCATCTTCATCGAGAATCCACTCGACTAAAAATTTTCTTCATCGGAGCTCAATCTTTGACGATGCTGGAGTGCAATTGCTTGACTTCAAGATCAATTTAACCTAGAGCTTTGAGTGCTTCGGGACACAGCATGTGCCTTTGCGGCGGCATTTTGGCTATTGAAAACATCATCACGATAAACTTGAATAACAAATTCAATCGATATCTCAGAAGATTCCATTTTAATCAAACGTGGGGGGAATAGGTCACGAGTAAATAGATTGGTGCAGAGCTTGATAGGTTGACGAAAAAGGGGGCGTTTAGCGTATGCTATATAGGATAGATCAAGGTTTCTCTCAATTTTTTCTCGGTCGGATACTCATGGCTGAGGTAAGGATGCAAGTCCCTGTTTACCTTGTTACTGATATCAGTGAATG
This sequence comes from Podosphaera leucotricha, assembly GCA_013170925.1. Lineage (NCBI taxonomy): Eukaryota > Fungi > Ascomycota > Leotiomycetes > Helotiales > Erysiphaceae > Podosphaera > Podosphaera leucotricha. The sequence continues at coordinate 1,738 of JAATOF010003725.1, read as the reverse complement.
CTATCCATTGTATGAGTGGTCAGTCAGGCTTACAATAATCGAGGTCTGTGAGCTTCCTGGCGTTACTGAGCGTCGGTGGTCCTATACCTCAGACACTTGAAAAGAGTCATTATCATTTTCGACTCGAATACGCTGATATCCTGTTGGGCTCTGAAGATGCTAAGACGTCAATTGGGACTACGGTGTATGGCTCATTATATTTGCAGCAGTCAACACGTCAGAATGGATCCAATTTCGGGATGGATTAACTTTTATCCAAGTTTACTAACCAAGAACAGTAGTTGATCTGCGTATCTTTGGGATGCTTATTCATCTTCAATATAATGATACAAAGACAGCTAGACGAGAAATATAGTATTTGAGACTATTAAAACGTACATGATAAAAGAATCTTGGCAAATTATTATTAAAGATTACGTTGAAGTATGTGACGTTTTCATAAAAGACGCAAAGATTATAAATTTTAGCTCTTTAGCATTAAAAGGACAAGAAATTTACAGGGGCTAGTCTATGTATGTAGAGGTGTCTCGCTCCATACCGTCTTCGAAACTCTCGTACCTTGGGCTATCAGTTGTTGCAGTCATGTTTTGAGACTCGGCGACATTTAGCTAAAGTTCGGAAAGTTCGGTATCGAGATTAGCTTGCCTTCAAGCTTGCTCGAGTAACTTCAAAATTGCACTGGAATTTTCATGCGAGCATCTAGAGTCATGGGCAAATTGTGTACATGTTTTCACCCAATTTGCAGCTTGAATTTTATCCACGGAATCTTCTTGAGTCAAAATGGCAACAACCTCGTTGCCAGGATTGTTTTTGAAATTTTCCGCGGCTTCAAAGTACTCCAAATTGGGTATCTCTGGGATTATTTGCTGCTATCCTTTCCACTCTTTCCCAATGATCAATGTCATCTTTCGCAAGCTTTCTACGCTATCCTGTTGACTTTCTCTCAACTAGGAGGCGTCTCGCTCGCGGGCCCTATCTGCTGCACTTTTCTTGCTTTCTTCATACCATTGTTGCGTTACAACAAGACCGGAGATTGGACTGACGGTTCAGAAAGCTGTAAATATATTTGCGGCAAAATTTATGATTCAACTCAGAACGAGAATCTTAGCGGGAACCCTGAATTGAATTTTCAGTGATTTTTGAGACAGCTTTTATTCGAAAAGGAAAGCTAAAGAGAAACAGATAATTAGTGTTTCTTTATCGCTTCCTCTCCTGGGGAAACGCACTGTATAAGTCTGAATACTACTGCGGAGGAACAACTTTTTCCTCTCAATCATTGGGCAAATTGTTTCATAGACTAAAAATTAAGACGATTCAAGGAATTAAGTGCGGTATTAACTTTCTTCATTATGTTTACATTTTTTTCATTTTTTTGAAAATGAAACATTGTACGGCATCAACATGATGTGGTGGATGACTAAGTTGAGGATGAATAAGCATCCCAAAAGTAGGGCCATGTTTTAAGTATTCCGTGATGAGCCACAGGGGGGTGACTAATTCATCACAAAGCTCGTAAATTTGAATTAGAATTATAGTTAATGCACATCACGGTATGCAGATAGTAGCCCCATGGGCCTTTCTTTTAATTCTAATTATCTGGTATAGCAGAACATTCATGTATTTCAATTTGATCTCATAAGCCTGATTTTGGCGCAACTATTTATGTATATGGGGGGAAACCTTTCGATGAAAGCTATTCGCTCTTTTCTGACTTTGTTTTTTTTTTTTTTTTTTTTTT